>BJBW01005069.1:38896-206730 GCA_004320125.1 Scolopax mira
CTGTTCCAGTGCTCCACCACTCTCACAGTAAAGAAGTTCCTCCTCATGTTTAGGTGGAACTTCTTATACTCAAGTTTGTGCCCATTTTCTCTTGTCCTGTCCCTGGGCACCACTGAGAAAAGACCAGCCCCGCCTTCCTGACACCCTCCCTTTAAGTATTTGTAAGCATTGATCAGATCCCCCCTCAGTCTTCTCAAGCCTAAAAAGACCCAAACCCCTCATCCTTTCCTCATAGGAGAGATGCTCCAGGCCCTTAATCATCTTTGTGGCCCTTTGTTGTACCCTCTCCAGCAGCTCCCTGTCCTTCCTGAACTGGGGAGCCCAGAACTGGACACAGTGCTCCAGATGGGGCTTCACCAGGGCAGAGTAGAGGGGCAGGATGACCTCCCTTGGCCATGCTCTTCTTGATGCACCCCAGGATGCCATTGGCCTTTTTTGCCACAGGGGCATATTGCTGGCTCATGGTCATCCCGCTGTCCACAAGAACTCCCAGGTCTTTCTCCTCAGAGCTGCTCTCCAGCAGGTCACCCCCAACCTGGACTGGTGCAGGGGGTTATTTCTCCCCAGGTGCAGCACCCTGCACTTCCCCTTGTTAAATTTCATTAAGTTTCTCTCAGCCCAACTCTCCAGCCTGTCCAGGTCTCTCTGGATGGCATGCAGCCATCTCCTGCCGGGAGCCATTCCCACAGCTTCCCCAGTGATATGCATGACTTTTTTTGTGCCCTAGATACCCCTTTGCTCTGCCTTGGGCCACCTCTCCTGGCGTCCTCCTTTCTTAGGGATGCAGGGAGGTTGCCTATGTCTCTGCCAGCACAGGGATTATTCAGTTCCCATCAGCAGAGCATCCTCTCTGGCTGCATGACCCCTTGACTCTCCTTCCCCGATTCTGGAAGACTGTAGAAGGATCCTCCCCTTCTTGCTGCAGATCTGGTAGGCTGGGATTGACACTGGGGCATAACGTTCAGCAAGCAGAGTATAATTTTAGATTCTGCTGGCTTTGATCAGCTCTTTGTAAAGCTCTGACACTGCTTTGCATGGGGAAATTTCCAGACACAGACAGGCAGTCTGTACCCGAACACTTTTTTTGCTAAATCAGTTCATTCTTCTTATTTCTCATTTGGAATAGCACAGTGTGCTGAGTCCTGCTCAATTCTACACACACAACAGCAAACACAGCACCCAGCAACAATCCCTGCCCAGAAAAGCATGTCATGAAGTGCAAGGCAGGCAGGCAGGGAGCACCATGACTGAGAACAAGCCACATCAGTACAACAGCCATTTTATTTGCAAATGTCATAATTCTTTGCCTTCTCTTCTCCATATTGACACCATCTGCTGCTACACAGGAGATACGGGTTGTTTATTCAGTGTTGAGGTGCTAAGGGTTACCTGGAGAAGGAGAGGGTCAGACATTTCATTACATGTGGGTGCTTCATTGCAGACAAGGTAATAGAGGAAATGGCCTCAAGTAGCACCAGGAGAGGCTTATACTGTATATTAGGAAAAATTTCTTCATTGAAAGAACGTTGTAACTGACTGCATATGGGAGTAGTGGAACTGACATCCCTGGAGGTGCTTAAAAGATGTGCAGATGTAGTGCTGAAAGACATGGTTTAGGGGTGGTTTTGGAAGTGTTAACATTGATGATTGAACTCGATGATCTTAAAGGCCCTTTCCAAACTAGATGATTCTATGATTCATGCCCTGTAAGTCCTTGCTGAGCACTAGACAGAGGTCCTCAAATCCCTCCTCTATGGTACTGAGGACACTGTGCTAATTTAAGAGTGGTCATTGCAGGTCCGTGGCTTCTGGAGTACAACCTCCTGCCTCTGCAATGCTGCTGAGAAGGCACAGAAGCCATCAGAGCTGGCTCCAAACTGCCCTGCAAGGCTCTGCTTCAATTAAGAGGGGGCTGGTGCAAACACCATCCTCTCCTCCAAGCACTGCTGCGTTCAGCCTGGTGGTCACGTACCACCAGGCATACCCCGCTATCTGTTACCGCTCCGGCCACGCTTTTGGAGTTCCATCACTGATTGATTAATACCCAGCTCTGCCCCGCACTGTCAGCTGCACACGTGGGGCCGCAGGGTTCAACACCCAGCGACACAAGTTTCCTCACAAAATGTAATGCAACACTGTGGGAGGCATGCAGAGATTCGATATATAAATTTGATTTAGAATGCGAGAACATTGCACACGTAGCATGGAAGACGAAGATGACGGCGCAAAATCATCAGAACTGTCAGCTGGAGGCAATGCGGGCTTTTTGGAGGCTGGCATTTCTGAACAGATTACTGTTCCAACAAATCTCAGTCACTTCATCTGTGAAATCAAAGGCCCAGTGGAAACCTTTAACTGTGAAGGGGTCTTGCTGGGTCTTTCTGGATGGCTATGGTTTCACTGCCATCTTCATCTTCCTCAGACTGACCGAGACCCATCATATCACTCAAGGGTGAAAGATGGAAAAACAGCTTCATAGATGAACCAGCAAAAAACCATTTTGTATTGCAGCTGCTTGTTCTTTAAGGGTTGTTCCATGCGAATCCCTGACTCCTACACAGCTTTTGCATTAACACACCTGAAGAAACCACAGAACTCTACAAAAGAAGCATGAGAAGAAATGCTGCAAAAAGCAAAGGTTTGTATGAGCTTGCAGGCAGGGGCACAACACAGACATCTCCTCTTTGCTCTGCAGGGAGAGATAAATTCAGCTTACTCCCTGTAAGTGCACCTCCAGGCAAAAGGGCTGGGAAATGAATCCAAACTGAAAGCCACCCTTCAGACAGAGCAGGGCATCTCACTGGTTCCAGTGCCAGCTTCCAGCACCCCAGTAACATAGTTGATCCCTGCCCCACCATCGTCACTCCAAAAGCTGCCAGAAAGTACTGGATAGTTTAAAAAAAAAAAAAAAAAAAAAAAAGCAAAATTCCAGGAAGCTGAAGGGCATTCAGGGAACACTGAATAAAGAGGATGGGACGAAGGGGCACAAGATGAGTGGCCTGAGGACTGGCCTGAACCATTGGGGTGAGTAAGAAGACAGTGGAGATGAAGAAACCTGTAAGTTGTTATAGGGTGGGACTCGTTAGTGGTATTTGTTCGGTCATCCATTTATTTCTTGCCAGCTAATACATCTCTGCCAAATTCACACCTTCATTAACTGCTTTAATGAAAGAAAAGGTATAAAAGGAAATACTAGCTGTTTGACTCATTCTTAACCTCTGGGTCTCCTTCCCTGCTTCAGGGAACAGGGAGCACGGTGAGGGTGGTCTGCCTGGTCCCAGGGTGAGCATTCCAGCACTCAGAGTCTAAAGGGGGCTGCAGCGAGACAGAAAGACTAAATACGTCCTAAACTTCTGCCTGGTTCCTCTTGCGATGCCGAGCAAACAGTGATTCCTGAAAAGATCACCTCTCTTTTCTTTCCATAATGAGGTGCTGCCTCGGCCAGGGCTTTTTCCAGAGCTTTCCAGGACAGCCTCACTAAGCCCATGATTAATGTATCATTACACCCCAGAACTATACAGGACGATGATGTGTTCCAAATGGGAACGGCAGCATGTGATGATCAGTCACAGCCCTTGGGCTCGGGGCAGCAAGGAGCTGTGTGGGCCAGCTGTTTGCCAGCAGAGACCAGAGGGTGTGTGAGACAAAAATAAGCGTAGGGAGTAGTATTGCTACCACTGACAAAACTATCATGAGGCAAGTGCTGTCCCCCCAGCTGGAAGAAAAGAAGCCCTGGCTGCTTTGTGCATTTTGAGATACAAAAGACATCAGAGATAGCTCAAGCAGCAGATCTACACGGGCTGACACAGGAGCCGGACAGTGACCAAATCAGTTTCTCCCAATTCTGAGCTCTCTTGCTCCATGACTCATCATCTGGCATGTGGCAATCAGCAGGAGCCACATATAGGCCGTGACTCACAAGCATCCACCGAAGTGATCTGGGCTGGAACCTGCTCCTCCTTCTCCCAACCAGCCGTCCTCTGCCCCAGCCCCCACCACATATGCTCCTCATTACTGTATGCAAATCCACAGAGGAGAAAAAAGACTCTGATACCACTCCATAGCTGAATACCTTCATCACTCCTTTCTTTCCATCCACATTAAAAGTGGCATTTCATTTCTGTCCAGACCACCCCTTGCAGGAATCAAAGCTACAAAACTATCCAGAACTCTCCCTGTGAAGCAAAACCATCAGTGATCACTGAAGAAAGCCCAACAAATGAGGAACTCAGTCTTAAGATAACACAGTTACAGAGGCTGTAAAACCATGTTTGCTGTCTATTCAGACTAGAGCTCCATGAGTGCAGGTATCACTCACTACCAAATGAAAAACAAACATTTCTGGGATGGAAGATTATAGCTGTACATCCCTCATGTAGCCACAGAGGAAAAGCAGAATAGGCAGCAAGGGTGGCGGGAGAGTGAAGTAAAACCATAGCAAGGCCAAGTTCTTGAAATAGCTGAAATGTCACCCCATGAGCCACTGTAAATAAAGCAGCTAGAGATGTCAAAAAGCCCCAGCAGGATTATTTTCAGGCTTGAAAACAGCAGTGGTGCAGTGGCTCGGTGCCAGGAGTAGGTAGCCATGTTCCAGTGAACAGGAGAAGCAATGCAGATATGGCATTATCTAGCAGTGATGGGCATCAGCTCTGACAGACAGCCGGAATGCCTACCTCTGCAGAGCTGTATTATTTTTAAATGGTGGAATCCTACATGGAATTTAACACACACTGTGTCCAACCTGATCAGGACCTCCAAAATCAAGCACAAACAGAAAACACCCCAGCAGCAGCCTGGTTTATTAGATGTTCCTCTTCACAATGCACATCCCAATGGTTTTTCAAAAAGCAGCTACATCCAACAACTGCCTCTTGCTAAGACTGCAGGAAGCTTTAACTCCTCCTAGCTCTAGGCGGTTCTGCCAAGACCAGAACCAATAACTGGATACACAAGAAGAAATTTTGTGTCTCTCCACACCAGGAACATGCAATAAGCAATTCAGTGGTCTGTAGGCTGGCAGCACCTGATTTTGGGACAATAGCATGCTAGTAAGCAAAAAGGCTGAGTAACAGCCCAATAAAAGCAGCATCTGGTGAGACTATCCTGTCCTCTGAAGGATATCAGGACCACATATATTTTTGCTGGTGATATCCTTAAGACCAAAGCCTGGATTTTAGAGTCTTTTGAAGGTAGGTGGGACAAAAGACCCTGTAGCACAGGTTCGAAAAAGGAATTTGCCTGATTAGTGTTAAGAAGGTGCATTTCTTGACCCTTTTTTGGCCAGGCTGAGCAAACAGGTTCTCTGTAATGAAGACCGAATGCTGTCTGAATCTCACTTCAGCAGAATTCAGGGTGGGCGAAAAAAAAAAAAAAAGGCAGAATGATGACCAGGATGATGGAACAAGAAACTTCTGAACTTGAACAAACCCTTGGACCACAGCAAGTCCATGCAAGATTGGAAAACATTCTTCGCACTCCACAGAAGGTCGTCACATGACATCCCTGGCCAAAACATGTCTGTTGAGAATGTTTTTCTGAAGAAAGACAAAAACAAGGGCAACTGCTGCTATTAGCTCAGAAGTAGAGGGAAGAGAAAGATGCAATGGACAGATGAACACATTTAGCCTTCATGAATCAACTGCTACAGGGAAATTTTGATTTTAGCACAGGAATGCAGATGTCTGTAGACTGAATCAGAGGGGTGAAGCCCCATCCCCACCTTTGCCAGCAGTGTTCAGATGCTCTGCATGAGGTGTAATAACCCTGAAGTGGGCAAATGAGTGACTGGCTGCTCCATTCTCCCCACCCATCTCCGGCAGCCTCCTCCATAGGGGAACAGTTTACATATAGAAGCAGGTTTCATAGCCCACCCACAGGAAGTTAGGAGCCTATACAATGACAGTACAGACATATTCCTGACATCCCTTATAGTGTCACTTTTTCTTTTTTTTTTTTTTATTAATTCTTGCATCTTTCATTTCCTAAACAAGCAAGTTCCACATCAAATTACATGCTCCAGTAGTAGCTACCCATCAGTCCTTTTGAACATATAGGCATTTAATTTCATTGCTTGTCCTTGGTCTAGGGCAGGGAGAGTATCATATTCTCTTCTGCATTTGCCACCCCACTGAGCAGTCCCAAGCTCTTAATTCTGCTCACGTACAAGAGCATTCCCAGATCCTCTGTCTGGTCCCCAACATCTCTCCAAGTGTCTTTGTGATGTGTGGATGTGTTTGTGAGTTCACATGGCCAGCAGCAAGGCAGAACTCAAGAGGATCTGGATGAAACCGCAGCATCGTTTTACGTAACAGAATATTTTCCATGCAACAGAACTAACAAAAGGGAAGCCAGAACCTTAATAAAATACTTATGAAGCAGCTCAGGCTCTCCTAATGATTACACATACTTTTCCTCTGAGAGGAGAAACTTATCCCTTGCAGGGGCTGGCAAGCCAAACCAAACTCGGCTTGTAGAGCTCTATTCGGGACAGGTTATTTTAGAATATTGCTCCACAAGACAGCTCATGTGCCAATTAGGCTTGCAATGACTGGGCTCAACAGAGCATTAAGGGTCTAGCTAACTAAATCTGATAACCCTGGATTAACCAAGGTCTTCTACTAAGGAAAGTCTTGCTGGGCGGCAGAGGATACATAGACCAATAGGAGGAAAAAGGAGGTCAAATGGGGATGATCCTTGGCTCTGTACTGGGAGAGCAGATCAGGGTCCCAGGGGACACACCAGCACTACTGGAGGGATGACCATACTTCAAAGGTGTTCGAGAGAGCTGAGGAGACAAACACCTTAAGACTGCAGGCTACCAGATCTTCCTTCCCAGATGAGACATGCACACATTTGGACCTCTCTTTTCTTGAAGCTCTTGTGTCCTTTCAGTACCAGATGTCTCAGAGAATAGATTTATTACCTGCAGCAAGTGGTAAAGAAGAATTTACCTCTCCAAGCCCTTGCGCTGAGATAGACCTCAACTCAACCATAAGGTCTCAAAACTCCACAACTTCAGAACACTTTCTATAAATACACTGGTAGTCTTATTCACACAAATGCCAAGCCATTTCGGAATATTGCTGGGCTTTGAAGCTTGACCGCAAGATTTGTGGACAGTCACAGTATGTGAAAGTTATTCCTATTATCAGTTTCAAATAATCCTCCTTAATTTCCTGGACTACTTCCATGTTACAAATAGGGCAGCACAGAAATCATTATTTTCTTTCTCCAGACTCTTCATTATTTTGTATCATGAACCCTACATGATGCACAAATTCTTGGCATTGGAGTGTGGGGAGAGGTTTTCCGTTTCCCTACAGTTTCCCATTCGACACAAATGTATCTCCTCTTATGAGAATTTTCCAGGACTTTGTGCAGTTTTATGGGCAGTTTCTGAATTCCCTCCAACTCTGGGGTGACTAATGGCACACAGTTTCCCAATCAACAGTGGGATGTCTCCTGCTCTCTCTAACAACATTAGAAGACTCTGTACCTTAATTTTCCATTCCATTTCTTAACCATCCTAACATTCATATGTAGATGTACACTATGTAAAGTTCTTTGTGACCAGCGTGACATCCAGGTGCTTTTTGCAGTTTAATGACATCAGTTTAATGACTTGAAATCAATTTAATCCATTTAATGATTTGGAACCTGACAAAGTGCACTATTGAGATTATCCTCTGTTACACACATTTACATAACATAGCATCAAGTTCAAAAAGTCAAGGTTTGCAACAGGACTAGGCCAGAACAAACCAGGGGATTTTTCTTACTATCTTTTCTCCGAGGAGAGTTTCTTTTTGCTGCCTTTGAAGTGTGGTTTTTCGTCAGTTTCCTCCCTCAGGTTGCACAAATTCTTGGCATTGGAGTGTGGGGAGAGGTTTCCCGTGTTTCCATATTCTTTGTGGTCCACCAAGAGATAAGAGGGTCCTCAATGTCTGACTAAGGTTTGAATCGAAGAATATTTTCCCCAGTAATTTGCCTCATTAAATTAGTGAGGTCTGGTGGCTTGCCTCCATGAAAGAAGGAGGCAAGCCTTGTTTTGACAGGCAGGCCAAGAGGGTGTTGCGGTTTTTCTTTTCAACCTCAACTCATGCCAAGCAGAAAGCAGACAACAAGGCAGTAGATCAAAACACTGTCTGTCATCGAATACACTGTGGTACAGAGGGGGATCACCTCTCTGTACCTCTAGCAAAATACAAACACATTGCTTCAAACTGGGGTGATTCTCCACCATGCAGTACCAAATCATATCAGCATCACAAAGCCTGGGAGAGGTCAGGATTACAGAGGTGGAGACATTCTCTGGGGACTCTAAAGCTTGTGCAAAGTAAACAAGAGAAACGCAGAGAAGAGAAACCCCAATGGGTCGATGACTACTATCAGTCTCTTGGCAAGATATGGTGAAACATAAACTGAATCCTTTGCTACCTTTGTACATTAATTCTCATGACATTACTTGTCAGTGCTGGGACATACATGTTTCTGGCAGTTCTTCCTCCCCTCTTCTGCTACTGTGCCACAAACTGGCTAGCCCTACTGCACTAGCATCTAGAGACCTCCAGAAATGTCTCAGGTCCCCCTGTGCTCTATCTGCTTCACCTTTCCCCTGACCCTTACCGTAGTACCTTTCCTTCAGAGTGCTTTATAAATACAGTAATTATAAATAGTAAGTATCTGCAGAAGTGAAAATGAGGCATATGACATGCAGCTGAAAGCAGGAGGAGGAGACACCTGGGTAAAAAAGATGATCTCGTCAATGGCCATTTCAAGCATTATGACCTGTATGCAGCTGTAGACAAATCTCAGCATCAGGTTAAGTTAGATGTCACTGATTGTGGACAAGAGAGAACAGTTTGCTGCCAATAGAAAATAGCAAAGTGCAGATGCCTGCTGAAATCCACTTGCTGTTCTTCTGAAGGGTCAAGCTCCAATCACTGCACATGATAAGCCACATCCAAGAAATCCCTTGGAAATGACTGCAACTACTCACATACTAACAAGAGGTGAGGGAGAGGTCAACCTGACTAAGCCAAACGCCAGGGCTGATGTGTCACTCCAGGTATCGAACATATTATAATAAATTGGGCAAAGCCAGGGAAGACATGCTTTGTGGGCCAAACAATATCTTGGGACCACAGAAATGAATTATTTATAGTTCCTACTGGATCTTTTCATATATAGAAGGCTCCACCACCTGAGTTAGTAGGAAAGGTCCTACTAACTAGAGGGTAGAACTAGAGGGAAAAATACCACATACACAGGCCGTGGAACTAGCCTTACTATTAAGAACAGTAAATTGCACTGGTGCAATGGTGCAGAGAGGTCATTCTCCCTGCTGAGAGGGACATCTGTGAGGACAGCTATGATCTCCGAGCTACACAAAAGACACATGACAATGCAGCATGAGGCACATATCCCTGCTCTTCACCATGGGAACCCTAGACAGGCACCTGGTAAACAATTCAGGTAAATTGTACCTACTAGGGAAAAGGAGGCTAAGTAAGGATGCAGTTACTCCTGAACCGATGCAGGCAGAGCAGAACCGAGAAGAGCCTGCCCACTGAAAGCATTTAGGTTGGATTTTTCCAGAAATGGTTGCAGCTGGTGCCAGTTCACAAAGAACAGGATGTGGTTCTGGAGTTAAAACAAACCAGTTATATTAATCTAACTATGTAAGGAGCAAGGATTCCCTGCTCCCTTAAAGAGTAACACCTGAAGAGCCCATTCCCTGAGGGTCAGAAGGCGCTGAGAGAGATGATGTAACTGGTCTGTATTAGACAATGCTCAGGAGCACAAATTTTCCCCAGGGTTGACTGCATCACAATTAAGCAACTCGTCAGCCCAAACCTCACATGACAACCTGAGTTCTCGTGAAAATCTCATTTTCCTGCAACTGTATGCAGGTCTTTTTCAGACACTGGTATGCAGGAGAGCTCCTGAGCATCTACCAGAGCCACAGACGCTCAGATGAGTCTCACGCACATCTGGGAACCAAGGGGAAGGCAGACTCTTCCAGTTCAGCACCCATCTCGTGTCCACATATCCCACCCGTCATCAAGAACAGAGCCTGGTCCAGTCACGGAGGTGACAGAGGCTCCCAGGGAAGTCTCAGATGAAAATCTTATGTATATTTGCCAAGGTCTTCCCTACAGGATCTGATTTTTTTCCCCTGTAACTCCCAGTGGAGAGAAAGCCTTCTTCCCAGAAGGATTTGCTAGCTTTTATCACTCTGAGGTATCTGTGCCACTGGCCCAAAAGGCACAACAGGGCCATGAGACTTGGGCTCTACTTCCAGGGAACATCTTATACTGGAGCAGAGAGCAGGTTTGGTAGTTGTGCCAGTTTCCCATCATTTGCCAAGTGTCAGTACGAAGCACTGCTGCCACCACTCATTTTTTATTTTTTATTTGTTATTATTTATATTTTATGTATATTATATATCTCAATATATATTGTATAATATTATTATATTTTATTTATAACTTAATATTTAGCACTCAAAGGTCCCACACCTTCAGCACTCCATGAAGACCAGCACAGGATCTCCCTCCCAGCGCACTCAGAGGGTGATCCTGATCCAGAAGATGCCACCACCTTCATTATGGCCATTCACATTACAGCTCTGCCTCCTGCCTTCCTTCCATTTACCAGAGTTGGCAACCGCATCTGTTTTGTTTTCTTTCCTTTTTTTTTCCTTCCTTTTCCCTTTCTGCTGATATCACCACCAGCAGCCGCGCCCGGTAAGAAATTAAAAACCACTGTCTACATGATCCTGAGACTGCAACACCACTGCGGTGGGGAGAGGAGGAGTCTATGGACGTGCCTGTTCTTGCTCTTATCTTAGCAGGTATCTCCCTGCTATGACCCACTTCTTTCAGAAAACAAACATTAAAATCACTTTCATCAAGAGAGAAAACTGGAGCAGAATCAGGGACCAGAGCCATTTTGACAGTCTGTTTCTTCCTCTTTGGAGAGTAACCAACTTTCAGACGAGCTCTGGGGCAGGCAGGGAACCTGCTCAGCAGATAACATGACAAATCCCCTGCTAAGGCTAGTTACCAACACAGCTGTCATTGATCATTGCTATGGATTTCACCCCCTGCCAGCCAAGCTCCCTCAGCTACTTCAAGAATTATCCCGCAGCCTCTCGCACAGCTCTGGAACAGGGCGAACTCCTGGCTCTTTTGGACTTAAGAGACTGAACCACCAGAAGCACTTCATGCACCACAAAGCATCCCACTTGGCAGACAACTAAGCTTTCCCACTGCCAGATGGATTTCAATGGCTCCCACAAACACAGGGGGAAAATATCATCCTCCAGTACAGTCCTGAGATTCCACAGCTGACAGGGAGGCACCTCTAGTCCTCCATTTCCCAACCACCCTCACAGATCTCTGCTTCTCTTCTTTCATTCTGTTTTTCTTGTGCTGAACCATCAGAACCATGCTTACTGAGATCACCCAGCATCTGCGATATAGAAGTGGCTTTGGTCTGAAGGCCCCTTCCGTGGAGGTTTTCTAGGTCGGCTGGATGGGACTTTGAGCAACCTGATCTAGTGGAAGGTGTCCCTGCCTATGGCAGGAGGTTGAAATGAGATGATCTTTAAGGTCCTTTCCAACAGCAGAGGTCCACAAAGATGATTAGGGGCCTGGAGCATCTCTCTTAGGAGGAACAGTTGAGGGACTTGGGGTCTTTTTAGTCTGGAGAAGAGAAGGCGGAGTGGGGATCTGATCAATGCCTATAAATACTTAAATGATGAATGTCAAGAGGATGGGCCCAGTCTTTTTTCAGTGGTGCCCAGTGACAGGAAAAGGGGAAATGGGCACAAACTTGAGTATAAAAAGTTCCAGCTAAACATGAGGAGGAATTTCTTTACTTTGAGGGTGGCAGAGCACTGGAACAGGATGCCCAGAGAGGTGGTGGAATTTCCATCTCTGGAGACATTCAGAACCTGCCTGGACAAAAATTCCTGTGCAATCTGCCCTAGGTGGACATGGTTTGGCAGGGGAGTGGACTATATGATCTCCAGAGGTCCCTTCCAATCCCATGTCATTCTGTGATTCTGTGTGATTCTGTGATTCCATTAATATCTCAAGTCGACCCAATTTGTATTAAACAGAAGGGTAAAAAGTAAACAGCTCTGTAATGAAACCGTTTTAATTTTTAAAGAGCAGATCTCTGGCATATCAAGGAAAACAGTTATAAAGCCAACAAGAACAGTTTGTTGGAGAAGTACTGAAGAAAAGACTTTGAATCTATATCATAAGTACTAAAACAACATCTGGAATCACCAAGCGAGGTGAGGAAATCAGAAAAGCATAGCTCCTGACCAACCTGAATGAATAACCACACCAAGAAGGATATTAGAGGTAAGTAAAACAGCATTTTTGGTGTTGTTTTGGCAAAAAGAATAATACTGAAGCTGCATGGATGACATGTTAGATAATGCAGAGGAAAGAGGGTGCAGAAAAGGAAATGAGCTTTTGAAGTGTAAACCAATTCAAGAAGATGAATGTCCCTCAAGTCATAGGGACAAGATATCCTTGATTTGAGAACAATGAAAGAATAGCTGTGTGATGGCAGTTGGCAAGAGGGCTTTTGACAAAATTACCTGGAAACAAAGAAAGAAAGGAGGGAAGCTGTGTGGCTGTCAGATAATAAAGGTAAGAATGGTACCTGTTCTGAAAGAGGAAGGAAATACATTAGATTTATCAACCTGCCTTTAGTACTACATAAGGCTTTCACAAAACATTGGGAAAGAGTAATAAGACTGGGAAATAAATGAAAAATGGGGCAAAGCACAACATGGGGTTGCAAAGGGTAGGCTACTGCCTGGCTATCAGGAGTAATACCACAGTGAGATCTTGATTCACCAGGAACATCAGAGTGGAAGAAAATTAAGATGTCTGGGACAGAGAACTAAGGTTTGTTTGCTATCAGAGCCTCAGACACCTGAGAGCCATGGGCAGGCCATTCCTGAGTCCACAGCATATCCTCCTGGGCCACCTGCACTTTCTGCAATGCAGATCCAGGTCCCTTGGATCCAGAGATCCACCTGCCTTTTATTTCCAGCATTCTGCATCGATGCAGTGAGGAAGACACACAGCAGCAATTATACCTCCTTCCTGTGAATCATTTTGGTCAGCTCCAGTCGCCAGAAGCTCTCGCCCATCTTTTAAGCATCTCAAGGCAGAGATTATCTGTGCACTCTCACTGCTTGACAGATGCTCTGGTAAGAGTGGCACCTAGGAGTGAGGCACTGTAAGTCCTGGAAGCGTTCCCACCCTCACTCAGCCAAGAAGACTGCATCACCTTCTTTTTATTCCTTTAGGCAAGCATTGTACACACAAACCATACAGATTTTTTCTTCCACAGCCCAGTACAAGTATGTGTATCCTGCAGAGGTATGTCCTGTTGCATGTCCTGTCCTCTGGCCCATGATAGATCTACAAATACACACGTGCTGTTGTTACCCCCCACCAAGCTCCAGTAGAAGCCTGTTCTGCAGTAGCAGCACAAATGCAGCATATTCCACTGCCTGATCCCATCTGGCTGAATGGGACATGGATCTGGAACCACAGAAAGCGTTCCCAGGTGCCAAGGCAAAATCGGGATAAGAAGGATGCCCTATGGTGCTTCCAGGACATTGTCAGAGAACTGTGAGCAGAACGCATTCTACTCCATGCTTTTGCTGGAAGTCGCCTCCTTCCCACCTGTTACCCTGCACCAAAACACTGGGTTTACCTTCTTCATCAGGTGTAAAGGCTGGAGAGCCTCACCACTCCATAGGGATGGAGAGGGAGCCTCCAATAGAGAACCGGCGGCAGCAAAATGGTTCCTTCAGAAAACTGCTGCAGAAAAGGCTGTACTGGGGATCGCTTCCACCTCAGCAAACCCTTTGGGGCTGCACACAGCTCTGACCATCTTGGGGAACACAATGAGAGGCTGGAGAATAATAGCACAAATTATACATGTACATTCCCTGACAATGACATTCCTGAATTTCCTCCCTGTGCCCTCTACTGCTGGTGTCTGACCCACAACCCCCTATTCTTCCAGCTCTGCCATGACCCTCACACCTCCCTCTTTTGCTCCGTGTTTTCTCTACAGCTCTGTGAAACATTTACCATTTTATCTACATTTTTCCTACCATCCTGTAGTCTTGACAAGAATAAAGATGCTTTATCTGAATTATTCTTGGTCACTGGAAAATTACAAAAAGCTTTTGTGAATAGGTTAAACTTGCCGAGCTCGCTCTTTAGCAACAACATTATACAAGACTGTAGATGTCTGGTGCTAAAAAAAGCAGATTTCTGCTTCCCCCATATTCCATATACCTCCATACACCCATGAATCCAGTCCCTCTATGATCTGTTCATCAACAGCCAATGCTAATCTAACTTCCATTAACACACATTGTCCCAAAACCCCTGCAACTGCAACCTCATATGCTCAGCATCTTCCATAAGCCCAAAATATTGCATTTGCTATTTGCTTATCCCCTTTTTATTCCCATGTGTACATTCCCCTACAGCCACATCCCAGTAGCACACATACAGAAATCTCATTCTTTCATACCTTTGCCTTATTGTTTTCACTGACTGTCATCCTGAACATCGCCCCTTCAGCATTTTTACCCCTCTACCACCATAAACCCTCCTCTTTGTTCAAGCCCTTCTCCCTTTGCGTTTGCAGAGGCAATTTGATGGAAGGATTTGTGCAGAGTGTGGGGGAGGGAAGAAGGAAGGTGGGGAGGGAAAAGAGGGATTTGGCTATAACAAGACCATGTAATTAAGCTCTAGTAACTGGTACCCAGCCTGGACCACTCATTTCCATAATTAAAAGTAGTAATTCCTCCATTTCTAGATAACCTTTCTCACCTGATTTGCGAAAAGAAGCAGGCAGAAAGCATCCATTTACACAGCCAGCACAGACACACCCTGTAAAACACAAAGGACTCCAGCCGACACAGAATCCATCTATCCCTTAGCAGAAGAGCAGGGTTTTACCTGTCACAAGATTTTACCCTAATGCCTTTTGAGCAATTGATTAACCACTCTTTATAAAAAAAGCCCCCCCAAAAAATAATAATAAAAGCCAAAAGCCACACAGCCTTTTGTCTGTCTGCATCTTTTGTTTCTGGCTTTTCATGGAAGCACTGCCTGTCAAAATAGCTTTTGAGCTGCTCAGCAGCATCACCGCCAGGGATGCACAGAGAGCATGGTAGCCGGCGGGACCAAAACAATCCGTGTGGGCTCATCTGTCATGGCAGGCACAATGGAGAGCTGTGCGGTGGCATTGTTGGGGTGAAGCACGGCTCGCCTCCGCACAACCAGCCCCGGACATGACAAGTGCTATTTCACAGCTACAATGGACAAACACACTGCATTCTGCGCAGCAACAGCAGCCTCCTCACTCGCTCGCTCAGTCACTCGCATCCATTATAATCACAGCAGCTCCCAAGCAACGCAGCCTCCAAAGAGACAAAGCAATCCTAAAATCCTTCAGCTTCATCGGTGCAGCGGGCAATCTCTACAGTAAAAAAAAAAAACAAACAACAAAAAAACAAACCAAAACCCAGCCACTTCGCAGGACAATGAATGGCCTGGGAAAAAACCACCCGTACGACTAACGCCCACCCCAGTTACCTCTCCATCTCACCTTTCAACAGATCCTCTGTTCCCGATCTCCTCTCATGGAACACGCTCTGCTCTGGCACTGCTTGAGCACTCAGATTCCAGCGGGCTCCGTGCTCTCTCACCAGGATGCTGTGGGAAACACAGTGTCAATTTTTAATTATTTTTTTCCTAATTTTTTTGGTTTTTAATTTTTTTTTTCCCCTTCACAGCTGCATCCCTGGCAATGCAGAGGGTCTGCGCAATCACATCCCCAGTGCTCCTGCTGCTGCTGCTGCTGCTGCCGCTGTGACGTTGTTGCCTGTGAAGGAGCAAGCATGCCCACAGCACCGCCGCGCCGGCTTGCAACCAGTCCCTGCGGGACCTCGGGCCAGGCAGGGGATGGGAGGGAGCAGAGAAGGAGAGGAGGGGTGATGAGTCGAGCAGAAAGATGGAGGACGGACTCTCACAGGAATTGGGAAATCGGCAAGGCAGCATGAGGAGAAATACAAGGACCAAAAGTCATAAAACGGAGCTGCAGCACCTTATGCTGTGATGAGCTTGGTTTTCAGATGCTGCGTGGTTGCCAGCTGTCTGGTCTCTTCTCCTGGCTTTGCAAAGGAAAGGAAAGGGAACAGAAATGCTGTGTTCCTACCGTTGGTAAATGGCAGCCAGAGCTCTTGCAGATAAAATGCTAGTCTGCAACGGAAGGCACAGAGGGAGGAGGATGGGAGGACTTATAACTGAGAGATTAGGAATACTACAAGAAGCTTCTTGAAGCTTCTTTAACATTTCTATAGTGCCTTGCCCTAAAGAACGCCATCAACAGTATCTGCACAGCGTCCCTGAAACACAGCCACCCTCAGAGCAAGATGCAGCCACCAGCACCACCCCTGGTGCCAAACCCACCTGGCAAGGACAGGATATTGGCAATCCCACAGGGAATCTCAAATCAAGAACCCAGCAGCTATTAACTACAGTGATTAAAGTGCTGCCCATTACCCGTGCTAAATCCCAGTATTTCTGCAAAGCAATCAGCCGCAGATCTTCCATCACAAAACCAGGGATCACCGTCTGCAAAAGCCCAGGCTCTCTTGCTTGAAGGGATTTTTCCATCATCCCCCTTCCACCAGGGGCAGCTGCATCCTGCTCCGTAGGCAAGTCAGTGCCGTTCATGACAGGGCACAGGTAGCTTCACCAAGGGACACGTGTGGCTACTTCTGCTTTTTTTCCACCACAGCCTGAGCATGACCACACACCCCAGAAACTCAGCTGTGCTCCAGGCTTTGCCAGGGGAGAGGTTTCTAGCACTGGAGCAGCTGCCCTGAGACAACCATCCTGGAGGGACCACTCATGTTACTGCACTTTGCCATCTACCCCAGCTCCTACAATGACTACCCTGTGCTGAGCTCAGAAAACATCAGAAAAAAGCAACTCCTACAAGCCCAAACCAAATCCCACCACCTAAACCAAGACTCCGTGGGGAGACGGTAGATCAGAGAAGAGCTAAAAATGTCACAAAAGCACAGTTCAAAGAAATGAAGAACTGTCACATGCCTGCATGCTTTTTGCACCCAAAGCAGCAAACAAATAAAAAAAATGCAACAGCCCAGACAATACAACACTTTGCATAAGCTTCTGCTGCTGGAAGGGAGAGGCCAACTTAAAAAGCTTTGACAGAAAAATGTTAGACTCATTACTGGAAGCAGCTGCCAATTGTCTCAGATCCCAGACCACTGGGAAACCTTTAAAGTATCTCTTCAGGTAACTTTCAAATAGGATTTCTGACCGAAAACCCAGTGGCTGGTGGGTGGCTCCCACCAAGGGCACCAGAGGCAGGTGGCCAGGACTATCCCTGGTCCAGAGAGATCCTTCAGTGAGAAAAGAGAAGGGGCCTTGGACTGGCTGTTGTCTGTGCAGCTCGTTCACTATGCAATGGAGTCATCATTGGAGATGTGGCTCTGCTACTCACCTCCGAAACACTGTGAACCATCCCTCAGCCCATCCCAAAGCTTCGGTTCTGCAGGTGCCACCCAAAAGGCCAATGCCCACACCCCATCTGTGGTACTTCACACTTTCCAGTACACTGCCTGCCTTTCCTTGGATGCTCGGGATCCACACCAGCACCTGGTCCTGCTCAAGCATCCGGGACAAGCCCTAGAGGGGACACAGGAGCGAGGGACATACCTCCACACCTGGCCAGTACAGCTAGTCCTGCCGGGCTCTGCTCCACTTCAGCTGCTGTAAATGAGACCATTTACTGTACTCCCATTAGCGTGCAGCCCCCGGACCCCCATACGGCCAGCCCCATTGTATTGTCAGCATTAATTAAGGCAGGCTCAAGCAGACATCTCTGGCCCGTTCAGCTGGGACAGTCAGGGAGCAGCAGCGAGGAAGGAGACAGGGAGTCTCAGCTGTGGAGCTCTGTGCAGAACAAGGAGCGTTTGTTACCCAGGAGACTTGTTCCCACAGCAGAGAGGAGAATGGAAACTATTTCGGTGCCCTCCCCGGTCCTCCACGAGCATTGCCAACGCTGACGCCAGGAGGTATAAATGCTGGCAGGCGGAGTGCTCGCCTGCATCCCTGTCCCCACCACAGGACACTGGCATTAACCACTTCATGGACAGCAACGCCTGCCTTATGGGGCAGATGCACACACCAGAGCAGATGGAGTCAGGGAGCTGTTCTGTTAAAAGTCCAGATGGAGACATGCAATAGACAAGGGGCTCCTTCAGAACCACTCCTATTCACACAGCTGTTCCCAACATAAAGCTTTGTACAGAATCACAGAACGATTATAGAGTTGGATGGGACCCTAAAGATCATCCAGTTCCCACCCACCCACCTCGCTGCCATGGCCAGGGACACCTCCCACTACAGCAGGTTGTGCAAAGCCCCATCCAGCCTGGCCTTGAACACCTCCAGGGATGGGAATATTCCTCCTCAAAACAGTTATTCAGCACCTTCCCCCCACCCCAAGCGCATGCTGCCTTGCACCTCTGCAGCGAGTGTCCTTCTGCTGCACCCTCCTCCCAGGATCTGCCCCTCTCAGCAGCATCGGTGAAAACTGATGGGCTGTCCCAAAGCTTTGTAGGCAGCAAGAGATTACAGGCACTAATGAGAAAGAAGAAAGCAGGGGACTGTCTTCCAGGAGATGACTTGTCTTTGATCACAGATGAGTCGGTGCAAGAAGGGGAGCTTGGCTGACTCCACAGCCTCTTGCAAGGAGGGGAGCAGGGATACTGTGGGCTGGTGACTGTGCTTCTTAGAGAAGCGAGGCAAGAGAGATGGAGGTGCCAGAACACGCTTGCCCTGTCCTGCCTGTCCCAGAGAGTAGAGAAAGATGCTACTGGGCACTGTGGGATGCAGCTTGGCAGGAGAAAACTGCTTATCAAGCAACATTGGCCTCATTACCCACAGGCATCCCAGCTGTAAAGCAGGCGTTTGGCCATCTTGTCTCTTTACCCCACGCTCTCTGGGTGTGAGAACTAAATGCACAATACGTTCTCTCGTCCATTAATTCCAGTAAGGAGGTGCACCCTGTTCCCAGTGCTGCAGCAGAGCTCACCACTTCAGGGGAGCCATGTTGCTCTCACACTGGACACAAGCCATGTATGTACCTGGAGCACCTGCTGACAACAACCAGGGCAGAAATAGATCATCTAGGCGGAAAAAAAAATCAACATATTTCTGTCTTGGCCTCGGGCTCTTTCCTTCATATACCATTGGCTGCTAAGGTCAGTACACTCCCATGTACAAGAAGGAAGAAATCCTTCCAACTTGTGCTGGAATTGTACAGCAAAATCATCCATCAGCAGCCCAAGCCTCCCACCTATTTGCTGCAAATCCGCTCCGATGATCCGTGAACTGGAAACAGCTCAGCCCCAGGTCCCAGCCGTCTGCCTGGGCTGTAGCTGTAACACCAAACATCAGGTCTTTAATCACTGTGACATACAACTTGCCCTGTCTCACAACACCCAGACAACCCCAGGGCTGCCACCTCTCCACCACAGCTCATGGAGTGGAGTAACTCCACACAGGGAGCTGCCTGCCACCTTCTCCTGAAGGATGGATATTTTGATGTAGACCTCTGTACCTTCAGCATGTCCCTGCTCCTCAAGCAAGGAAGCTGATCATCCCAGAAGCCAACCTGTGCCCTGCTGTCTGCAGGTGGAACACCACAACCATGCCCAGGCTACAGGTCCTGGCTCATCATGACCCCATCTGTAGCATGGCCACAGGAGGGATAGACATCTTCGCTCTTTCCCACATGCTGGACCACTCATGACCAAGGTGGGAGACACTCAGTGCCTTTCCACCTCACTTTCTGATGGCTTACAGCAGAAATCTGAGTTCTTGAGATATAGCAACCCTATTCATCACTGCTGAGGCCACTTCAGGAAAGCCAGAGATGTGGACACAGGTCAGAGCTGAACCAAGAGTGTGGTCTGTCTCAAATGGAGGAAGGGGGGTCAGAACACAGACGACATGAGGAAAAGCAGGAGGTGCTGAAAACTTTTACAAAACTCCTCAGAAAGAAACCCCAAAATCATTCTCCATCCCTGCCAACCGTGTCTTCCAAGGTCAAACAATATCCCTCTCTCAAACACACAGAGATCAATACAGACTGGTCATTACCAACACGCGCTTGACAACTTTTCTATTTGGTGGGAACACACATGGGAGTTTTTGAATGAGGGGTGAGAATCAAAGAAGATTGAGAAAAGCACATGTCGGCTTAGCAGTAATGACTGCCCTGAGGCCTCACATTTCCTCAGGAGGTCACGAACTGATGCCCCAACCAAGCCTGCCTGTTGAGGGGATCTGAGACAGAGGCACAGGAGTCTGTGGGGTTATGCCAGCCACAGACACCTTTCCAACAGCAGGACTGACCTGCCCCAGCAAGCCCTGCCCTCTGCCCAGAACAGCAGCACTGATTTCTTCAGGGCAAGCAACCCAAGGTACAACCCCAAATAAGAAAATGAGTTGCAAAGAGAAAAGTTATTACTGTTCTTTTTCCAAAAAATGTGGACATTTCTTGTTGTTTGCGAACCGTTTTCTAACTGAATTAATTCCCCAAATTAATTCCTCTGATGTTTAAGAACATTCTATAAATTTCCAGGTTATCTTTATCCAAGCACAGCTCACCCCTACTCACTCATGTTCCAAAAATGAGCTATAACGTCAGCGTTTATCCAGTCTGTGTTTAAAGTTGTATCATCTGAGTTCTTTAATCACTTCACATTAGGTAGGCTCTTCATTTCTTTGATCATACCAATATCCCTTGTCTGGAACTGACCCAGTTTTGCATACAGCCTTCAGAGAGAGACTGGAAATGTACGCAGTCTTCTAAGGAAGGTCTCACCATTCCTTAATACACTAAAAATTCCCCATCTCTGCTACAAATATTTTGCCCACCATGTGACATCTACCTATGAAAATCATTGCTGCACCACACTAGCTGCTCACATCACTTATAGACCCTCTGTTTCCCCCCCCTATTTTTCCCTTTCCCCAGTAAGCTCCCAGTCGAACTGAACTTTTTAGTGATTTCTCACGCATGCAACCATGCAACTTTGAACTATCCAATTCTCATTTGTATTATTCCTTAAGAACAGCCAAGCTGCTCCTGCTGAATAACCCTGAACTGCCTGTGATAATGTTTCCTAGCCTTGTGTCTTCAGGAAACCTCACTAGCAAAATCTTACTTTATAATGCTCAGAGCATTATTTAACATACCGAATAGCTTCCATTTTGAGACTACTTTCTACTAACAACTTCCCTTCAGACCAGCAGTTCCTCTTTCAACATTCCTGTTATCTGCTCCTTAGGATGTTTCTGACGCAAGAAGCCTATGTGGGCTAAAGGGGAGGCAGGACAAGCACTTGAGAGATCCATTTCAGGTTACTAAACAGATCCATTTCAGGTTACTACTATAAAAATATAATAGACTTAGCAAATTACACGGGGAAAAAAAATAAGAAAGCAGATCTGCTTGCTCTGCTTCCACTCTTCCCTAGATGACCACCTGCAAACGCTTTTGGGAAAATAATACTGGGATGGGTGGTTCCTTCATCCCAATCACAAATCTTAATTTCCACCTTCCTGTATTAAGGTCAAAACCTTCCTATTGCTAGTGGCTCATGCCTCATTGCCCAGGAACAGAGGCTTTCACAAGCTCCATAAAAAGTCACAACTACTAGATAGGGCCGATGCTGGCACAGCTCCTCACAGGGCTGGGCTGAGTTCCACATACCTCTACAATACTGAGATGTTGATGGGAAAACCAAACCCAGCTCACAGCTAGCTGTCCATCTTCAGTGCCTTCCAACCCAGGATTCCATCATGTTCATACCCTTTTGTCTAGGAAAGTGCCATTACCAACATACAGGAAACTGGGGCAACAAGGAGATGTGAATTGCATGGGAGACTGTGGGAAAGGGAGAACCAGTCCTACAGCCCCCATGTCCCTGTTTTCGCCCTAATACTTAGTATTGCCCAAGCAAGAGCACAAAGAAATAGCAGAACGCTTTTAGGCAGCAGGAAACAAGGACAGAAACAACAGAGCAGCTCCTGAATCACGCCTGAAGTCTCAGCTCCAATCTGATAAACCAAACCTGTACAGAAAACCTTGAATTGAAGCAAAGCCCGGCCACAGCTGATCCAGCTTGAGATTTCACAGTGTTCGAAGCAGGAGCTCAGCTCTAAAAGCAACCCTCCAAGCACTTGTTTCTCCAAGCACCTGCTCAAATATTGATAACAGTGAGTGGGAATATAAACTCTTTCACTAATCAAAGCCTTGGCAAAAGGAATAGAATGGGCATTATTACAAAAAAAGTATGCCTTCTAATCTGGCAACCAATTGCTCTGAGCAGTCCATGGCAAGAGTGGATATTAAGGCGTTATTGGCTTCACTCCTATTAAAATTAGTTTTCAAAATGGGATCAATGCTGCCTCTACAGCACAATTTACCTAAACTATTCCTTCCACCATGACCTAATAGTTTCCCACTGCCATGAGGAAAGCCTTAAGTTGCCACATTACATACTATGTTGGAGGTGGTGAATTTGGCAGCTGCAGTTCTTCTGTGTTCACCGGTTTGTATTCTGACCTGAAATAAAAATTATGTATTTCCAATGAAGCAGCTGAAAAGCTGCAGGGCTGAGCTGAATCCGCAGCCCTGAAATGGTTCACTGCCCACACACACAACCACAGCCTGCTGGGTACACAGCACGCAGGGATCAAGGAAGGTGACAGCCTGTGGTTCCCATGACGTACACCAAAGTGACATTCCCTCCCCACTCCAGGGGCATCTCCTGGCTGACTCCAAGTGAGGGTGACGGCACCGCAAACCAGCCTCTGCTCACAGAGACTGCAACGGCAGGGATGCATCAGGGAAGGGGCAAGCCGGGGAGAAGAAAAACATCACTGTTGGGCAGACAAGAGGCCACATCCAAGAATGGAAAAAGCCTCCTGCTTCAGTACTGAGTCATAAATATTCCAGTTTTCCAAGGCAACGGCAAGTATGAAAACTGCTGTGGGTTTCAGGCAGCAAACCCACACTCGCCTCCCTCCACGCATGCCCAAGCACTTCCCCGCCAGCGCCGCTCCGAGCAACAGCCAAAGTCAGGCTGCGAGACCTGCCAACCCACCACAAAGCCAGTCCCCAGCAGAACCTCCCCTCCTCAAGCACTTCCACCTTTGCAACAAAGCCCAGGGAGCACATCAGCTGATTTATTAGAGACACACGATATTAATTATGGTTGTTTACGCTGATTTTTTTTCCTGAGTTTCTCCATTTAACACCCAAACTGGACACAGCGGTGCTGCTCTGCAGCATTACCTGCCCCAACTGGCTGCGTCCAAGTGGCAAATAAAACGATGTAGAGACAGCTTGTGTTTCTGCAAAGCAGCCTGTGATTAAAAGAGACTACTTAAGGTACACTCAAACAACAACCACCAGCAGCAATCGGCAGGCAGAGGATTCCGGTGCCACCCAACAGACTGCCTGTTCTCCTGGGCACCCAAATCCCAACAGGCAAAGGAATATCTGCAATGGACAGCAAAGGGAGAGCCATCAAAAGCTTCTGCTAAAAAAGCCTCTGTAATGCAGGCTAGTAATTAAATCCTAGAGGCCCCCATCCAACACTTGGGCATTTAACCTGCTGGCTCTCAGAGGGAGTGGCTGTTTCTTCACTCTTCTTCTGCATCATCTACAGTACTGGTAATGTCAGCTGGAGGGATAAGGTCTGTACACAGACAGCGAAGTGACATAAATTATCATCATTACCGTGACACCTCACCTAGCACAGACTGCACATCCCCACCCATAATCACCACGTGTGACTGGCTTATTCGGAAAGGATCTGTGGCTACCGCTGATCACAGGCTGGACTTGAGTAGTTGTGCCATTTTGCTCTGAAGCAGGCAAAAAGTATGTAGGGCAAAAAGTATGTAGGGCTGTTTGAACTGGCATGCTCATATGAAAGACATGGAGTAATCCCTCCTCTCTGCCCAGCCCTGGCACATGCCTCCTGAACATGTCCTGTATGGACAAACTGGTGGGAACAAGTTAAAACAGAGAGGAGAGAACTGCAAAGCAAGCGGGTTAATTCCCAGTAGAAAAGTTGGGGGTACATGAAAGCAGTTCTGAAATGCATAAAAGGCTGCTGCCAAGAGCAAGTGAATAAGCTGTTCTCTGCATCCCTGACAACGGGAACAGGCTCCCTGAGGGGCAGCCAGGGAAGTTTATGTTAGATATACGAGGTATAACAGACAAAATTAGCCATTCATTATTCCACCAAAAAAGCACAGCAGATGGGAAGTAAGACTGGTTTTCCTAATATTTTGCACCATCTTGTCTGTCTTATTCAGCTCAAGCAGCTGAATATGAGCCAGCAGTGTGCCCAGGTGGCCAAGAAAGCCAATGGCATCCTGGCTTGTATTAGAAATAGTGTGATCAGCGGAAGTAGGAAGGTGATTGTCCACCTGTACTCAGCACTGGTGAGGCCACCCCTGAAGTATTGTGTCCAGTTCTGGGGAACTCAATGCAAGAGAGATATCAAGGTGCTGGAATGAGTGCAGAGGAAGGCAACGAAGCTGGTGAAGGGCCTGGAGAAGAAGAAGAAGAGCAGTTGAAGAAGCTGGGGCTGTTTAGTTTGAGGAAGAGGAGGCTGAGGGGAGACCTCATCACTCGCTACAACTCTCTACAACTACTTGAAAGGACACTGTAGAGAGGTTGGTGCTGGTCTCTTCTTGCATCTAATTAGTGACAGAACAAGACGGAATGGCTTCAAGCTCCAACAGGGTAGGTTTAGACTAAACATTAGGAAAGAATTTTTCACAGAAAGAGTGGTCGGGCACTGGAATAGGCTGCCCAGGGAGGTGGTTAAGTCACCATCTCTGGACGTGTTTAAGAGCCGTTTAGATGTGGTATTGGGGGATATGGTATACAGGAGAACTTTGCAGAATAGGGTAGATAGACTCAATGATCCCAAGGGTCTTTTCCAACTTTTCCAACTTTCCAAATGATTCCATGATTCTATGATTTTACTTATTCAGAGGCAGGCATTCCTTTTAATTTCCACAGGCCCTTAGTGTCAGCAATTGGCCAACAATTTATTTTTCTGGCTTTGCCACTGAAGAAATGCCCATCGGATGTTCTCAGCCAACCCAATGTGCCATGGCATCAGGATAGAGGGAAGGGACTGGACTGCTAAAATGCAGGTCAGAGCAGATAATGTCCAGTCACTAGGAGCTTCTAGAGAGATGAAATGAAGAAATGCAAGAAATGGCATAGCCCTCGTCCACTACATCTGGGTCAGGAAGATGTAATATGGCTTCTGGAGGTCTTATTCTCCTATGACTTCTGTTTGACTCAGAAGAGCGGGAAGCCTTTAATGCAGGATTAAAAGCTGAAAGTAATTTATTCTGTGAGGCAGGATACCTAGAGAAACAGAAACACATTCCTGGACGGGCACAGCAAATCAACAGGTATGACCTGAGAGTGGAAAAACATGCCATGCCAGCTGTTCTGGCAGCTAATCCACCTCACTATTAAAAACATGCTCCAGGTTGGGTTTTTTTCCCTAAATGGAATATACTGGACATCAGCTTTAGAATCATAAAATCATAGAATGGGTAGAGTTGGAAGGGACCTTAAAGAGCATCAGTTCCCATCCCCCTCCCACTAGACCAGGTTGCCCAAATCCCCATCCAGCCTGGCCTTGAACAACTCTAGGGATGGGGCATCCATAACGTCTCTGGGCAACCTGTTCTAGTGCCTCAGCACACTCACGGTAAAGAATTTCTTCCTAAAATCTAATGTAAATCTCCCCTCTTTCATTACCCCTCATTCTATCACTACATTGCCTGATAAGAAGTCCTTCCCCATCCAGTGAATTCATTCTCCTTTCATCCACCACAGTGAAGAGACTTTTTCTCAGGTATTCAGTCTTGTTGAAGACAATTCTTGACCACAGCTGAAAGCCCTCCTAACTTTCTCCTTGGTTACTTCTTCTCATCTGATACTGCAGGATCATCAGTCAGCTGTACCTAAGGTCTCCACATCAGGTCAGCCCATGATTAAACAACGTTTGGGCTGTATGTGCTTATCAGTGTATGCTTAATTGGCACAAAGAGCTTAATCCACAGCACTGAGCTGCTGTATGACCAGGTGTGCAAGGTCTACCTCCTCCCAAAGACACCTTCACCCAACAGGCACCCACCCTGTACGCAGGCAGGTACAGAGAGAGGCAGAAATGGGATGCATATGCCTTGCCCACAGCCTGCTACAGTTTTGTCCAGGTTGTAGAAAGACTTACAGCAAAGGAAATGCTATAAGGGATAAAGGGGATCCGTGTGTGGGAAGAAATCCTGCCATGTTCTTTAAAATAGAAAATAAAAGCTGGCCGAGGCAAAGCCTCTGGGCACCAGTGAGGAGGCAGGCCATGAAGGTAAAGCAGGTCACAAGGAGATGCCTGCCTGTGAACACACCAAGTGGGTGTTCAGTTCACGCTCAGCCTCACATGAAGCACAGGGAAGAGCATGCTGCTCTACAGGGTTCCCCATGGAGACATCTCAGCACTTCAGGAATTGCTGGAAACCATGGTGTGGGGTTTTGGCACCACACAGAAGATGGTGCCAGAGTAGAGTCCAGCACAGGAGTGCTTAAAGATGACAAACATGGTCATTATGTTCCCCATGCACCTCAGACACATTCCAGTCAGGGGAACAAGAGCATGCCAGGATGGAAAGAGCCCTGAAAGAGCGCTCAGGAGGTCTGTAATGTACGACAATACACAGAGCCTTGGCTCAGGCCTAATAATAAGCAGGAACAATGATGACTCAGAGAGCTCCTTTGTTGACTGGACATGGGAGGGGAGCAGGAAGAAGCAGAGGAACAGACCAGCAGGAAGCTCCTGGAGAAGGACTAATTGTCCAGAGCATGTTTCTGGACAAACAGAAACATGCTTTTCATCTCCCTGACATATTTCCATCTCCAGACAATTCTGAAGTCTGTGCTTTCAGTACACACCTAAGAAAGTGCTCCATCCTGTGCACAGACCCAGCACATGCCTCTCAAGGCAGGAGAAGAGAAGGACTAGCAAAGAAAAGGTAAGACTAGCTAAATGGTGAGATGGGTAGGAGGAAAGCAAGGGCTGAGAATCTGAGATAAAACAGTCAAAGCCAGAAGACAAGTGGCTGTTCTGCTCTCACCCATTCTCAGTGCAACGGCCAGAGAAAACTCTTGGTCATTATGTTCTTACAAGACTTGCTCTCCATCCCTGGGAACATCTGCAAGAATTAGTAATCCCATATCAGAAGAGGTGAAGCATGGAGCACCAAAGAGTGCTTGTGACCTTTTTAGCAATTTTTGCATGCCTGCTTTCACAGCAGCTTTTTGTATCAGCTTAAAATAAACCCAGCCATTCTGAAAGAAATGCAGAAGCATCTGGCCCTTCCTCTACAAAGCCAGAAGCTAGTACAGATGTATTTGTGATGCAAACGTGGAGGCCAAGGAACTACAGGGGGGAATTAACACTGTAATCCTGAACTCCAGCATCTGAAAGAAAGTGTGGTCTCCCCTGTCCATGATGTTGTTCCTTTCAACTCAAAACAAATAGATAAGCCCAAGCACTGTCCCCAGATTTGTAGCCAGGAGACATCTCAGCTCTTTTTCTCTTTTTCTGCATGCAAGGCTCCATGTATTAAGCCAGGTAACAGCAATGGGTGCTCCACTCCCATAGAGGTAACTTCTCCTACATCCCATATTAGACATGGCAAGAGTAGAGCCACATCATCTATCTGCAAGAGGGAGCATCTCTGTCTTCAGATGGGGCTTCTTTGTGATTTCTCCAGGAACCATTTTTGTGGCCTCTGGGCTCCACACACTGAAAACAAGGACTCACTAGGGTCTGCTGCTATTAAGTGGTATCTCCTCTTTCCCAGCACAGAGCATGGGATGATGCTGCAGCAGCATGGGAGCAGATGAATTGCAGACCTAGCACGGGACTTCACCAATAACAGACAAAACCCAGGGAGAGGAAACAAACTACAGCTTCCAGCTTCAAAGTGGGACAGTGCATCCAGAACTGGCTACAACAGGCCAAGGAGCATAGCTCCCCAGCCATCTCTGCAGGGTGGTACAGTTTGCAGCTCTAGGTACCAACCACACCATGAATTTTGGAATTGGACTTTTTATCAAAGCGGCTAGACCTGGCTACTTTTAATCTACCAGGCTAGATAAAAGCCCAGGTTAACCCCTCCTGGCATTTCCTGTACCTCTCATTAGACCTAGTGATAATGCTCAGAATTCACAGGAAAAGCTCAGTTAGCAAATAACCTAATTAGCAGTGAAAGTATCACATCCTCTTGGTGACCAGCACATCAGCAGGACCTGAGAATCACTGTCCTCTGTGGTTAGCAGGGCAGCAAGAAGAGGCAAACATGGGGAGACCTGCTGGACCCCCTCCTGCTGCCCCCTCCGAAAGGTCCAAGGACCTTTCTATGGAAGATTCTCAACACTTTGGCTGAAACGGCGCCAGCATTTGGGCAGGGCTTGGTGTTATTTTTAACAGTTGCTCACATAACTCTTTGGATGAATCCTGGGAAGAGCTTGTCACCAAAATAGTATACTGTGGGCACTATTTATACACCCACTGGCAGCACAGCAGGGTATGCTAAGGGAGGGAAAGCTAGAAGACCCCCTTCCCTCCTCGCAGCTTAGCAACTAGGGATATAGGGGGACCCTGAAATACAGTTTGTTGTTTGGGATAGTCCTCAGAAGTAAATCATCACCTGCAGACGGCCTGATATCCTTGTCTGTCTTGCTTAGAAGACTCTTGTCTTCTAAGACATGGGAGGGAAGTCCAGGTACAGCAAGCTTGGGGAAGATGGATGGCTGTGTGTACAGGGGCAGGCACATCCCAGCTGCTGTGGACTAAAAAAAGGAACAGTTGTGCCTAAACACCAGCTGGGTCAGAAGAAAACGCTGCTGCCCTCTTATTTTATCTATCCGTGGCTGCGGGGGAATTCAGCAGGGGTAGGATTTCTTGGCCATCACCAATTTTCCCTGTACTGCTCCATTAAAGGTGTGCAGTGGGGGCGGGGGGGGGAAGGTGAAGCATTAAATGCCAGCGAGGTTCACTGGAAAGATGGCACTGGACTAATGAGACTCACTTTCCTTCATCCCTAGGGAAAACAGCAGCCTCAGGCCTTCTCATACCAAACCACCTACAGGACTGAAGCGAGGGGCCGGGCAGGGGGTGGAGGGGGAGGATACCCTTTTGAGACTCCAGGAAAAGGGGGGTCTTCCCCTGTCTAATTCTCTGGGGTAAAAAATAATTTCTCTCACACCATTTCCATGCCTATTAAACGTCCTTGATTTTTATCTCCCATGAGTTTCTTTTCCCTCCTCCTTTCTCCCAAGACACATTGAGACTCTCTACTCTCTCTACTTTCATATCAGCTGGAGAAGCAGGTGACATGACTTGCAGAACATGCACAGGATGCTGTACAAGAGCAGAAGGACAGGCTCCAGAGCCCCAGCAGACCACCCTGGAGTAGAAAGGGAGCCAGAGTTCGATTTCCCAGCATGTGGGTAAAAACCAAGTGGATATATGCATTTTCATTCCATGCCATAGAGGCTACAGCCCGAGCAGCACACTGGCTGTTCATCAGAGCCACAGAACAATGCAAAAATAGAACCACACGCACACACACACGCACTGCTAATTGCAGCAAGCTCTCCAGGCAGGGGCAGGACCAGCCACATCACTTCTAGCAGAACAAATGGGAGGGAGCAGCTCCTACCTGGCCAGATGCAATCTCCCCCAGCTCAGCTCAGGGCAGCCGGGAGGCTGGTGGCGGCAGCGGCGGCATGAGAGCCGGGGGGAAGAACCCAGCAGGCAGAGCCTGAGATAATCCAAAACGAAAACCAGCTTGTCCCCACATTGGCCGAGGGATCAGCGAGCCGGCGGCTCTCCCGCTGCCGCAGGAGGATGGCGGGCGAGAGGCGACATGACGAGGCACTTCTCCCAGATGGGAGCTGGCTCAGGGGCTGCTCCCGCTGCCCGTCACCTGCCTCTCCTCGGGCACAGCCGTGCCAGGCTGCCGGTCATGCTGGCAGAGCCTGGGGGGCAGGAGAGAACAGCGAGGGCTGCGTCGAGGGCTGCTGGCTGAGTGCTCATGAAAGCCCCAGTGTAAATACAGATGCACTCGGGAGAGGGCTTACGGCAGAAATGCAGCTCCTGATACAGAAAGCCCCATTGAGAGCAAGCTGGGAAAGAAGAGAGGGTGATGGGGCTGTGAGGGCAGCTGCCTGCCAGGGGAAGATGTGGGGTGAAGGGTCCACACTCCTCTACATCTCCATACACAGCACCTGGTAATGCAAACCTATGCCATTTTCCATCCCATGCCCCACCTGGGACAGCCTCACACCTTCTCTGGCGCACAGACCATCATGGCCAGAAGAAAGGCTGGTCAGAGTATGTCTCCATACGTGTGTGCAACCATCTCATGGTTCATGAGCCCACTCCCATTTTCTTACCAGGGGATCCCCATTTTTGGGACTTACCCTTTCCTTTCAGTTCTCTGCCTTTGACACCTCCTGATGGGATTTTTCTTTCCCTCCCATTCCAGGGCAATTTACAAGCTATACTGGAATGGGATTCACACCACATCAAGAAGTAGGGGGATGGGGACTGGGCAAAGAAGCAATGTTTCAAAGGGTTTGAGGGCTCTACCTCCATTATGCCCACAATTGGAATCAGTAGTAGAGGGGTTTGCAGGTTCCAGCTATTGCCCATTAAACTAGCAGTGACAGACCTCAGCAAGAGGCTGAGGAGCACTTTCAGGATGCATACAACAGTGGGAGCAACCTATTTTCAGTATGCCCAGTGCCAAACAGACATACAGCTCATGCCAAGGACCTCTGGGTGTAGCCAGTGACAAGGAATAGGGGTCCGTGTAGTTATGTAGCAACTGAGGTCTCTTCCGTGGAGGCTGGGCCACCTCCTTTGAAACAAATATTGCCTAGCCTCATAAGAAAAAGTTTGAAAGCAATTGACTTAGGCCAATTGAATCAGAGGGTGCTGTTAAAAACCTAGCTTCAAGGAGAGCACGAGGACCACAAAGTAATAGGTGTATATCCTGGTGATACCTACCAGAGGGGTGAAGCCAGCCAAGCGCTAAGCTGGCCTAAAATGCTGTGTTAATGGGACTACCCAAATTGTATTATCTATTGTCTTCCTTCTGTACAACTGGGAAAGCAAGGTTATTCCTCTGTAGTGACAAGCTGGGAACAGGTCCCTCCTGGGGTGAAGCCACTACACTGACAGGCTGATTCACTGCTAAGCAAGACAACACTGAAGCCACATCTTCAACCATGCTGCTTCTGTGGCCAAACTGGTCCCAGCCAGGGAATGGCTAACCATCAGAAAATCCCAAAGGATTCAAAGTATCGTTCACACACAACAGCCCAGGCTCAAAGGATGTAGTTGAGTGCATTTAGGTCAAGGCTGCAGAAAGGCTCACCACATCAGCAGGGACAGCAATCCTGCCACAGCACAAGTGCCAGCCCTGCATCATCCACAGCTTGCCAGGAGGCATGAGCACTGACCTTGCCCCGGGAACCCTGTTTATAAGCTCTCCCCTGTGCTATCTGGCCACATCTGGGGAGATGGAGGAAAGCGATACCCACAGAAAACGGGGTTTAGCCATCAGTACAGCCTGGCCTCCTCTCATTTCAGGAACTGCCTGTCCCTACAAGCGCTGCTCCACCTCAGCCTGACCTTCTGCCCGTGTTAATCATTCACTGGAGGGATCCAGGCATTAGAGGACAGGACTGGCACGGTCAGCACCATGTCATGGAAGTTGACTTTTCTTAACTCTGCAGCATAAAACATCAAGCAGACCACCTCCCTGTTCAGTGCCTCATTCCTCCCCCTCCTCACTCACCTACCCGCCCCCCCCCCCCCCCCCCATCCATCCCCCAACCCTCCCCGGCATGAAATAAGCATCATAACACTTACCAAGCTGCTGCAGGTGGTGTCAAGCTAACTTCATGACAGGACGCTGGCAGCCCGAAAACACGAAGGAGCATCCTGCGCCACCCGTTTTCCACCCATGGAGCAGAGACGCCTGGCGGCTTTTCACAGCACGAAGCTTTCTCCAGCCTCACCACGGCAGGTACACTGCAAAGAGGGGGATCCCTGTTATGCCCAGAAGCAAGAGCTCTGGTCCTTCCATCTGCCGGGCGGGCGGGAAGGCGACGCACCAGCCCCAGCCCCAGCCGAGCTGTCAAAGGCAGAGGAAGGGCTGGGGCTGCGCAGGGCTCTGGAATTCCAGCAACGCACAAAACACCCCTCTCTGCCAGCACCAGGAATGACTCCTCCCTGCCCCGGACCGGGCTGAATCACTGGAAATACCAAAACAACAATGAGGTCACGTTCCCCGCGCAAGGAACCGGAGCCAGATATAGCCGTGCGGAGAAGCCTGCTAAAAAGGGGGACTGGGCATACAGGCGGGAGGCTCTGGCAGACAGGCACCCCGGGCATTTGTCTCGTTTAAAAACAGCCTGAGGCTGACAGGAGGCTTCTTTTTTTCTTTTTCTCCCCCCCCCCCGCAATTTTTTGTTCACCGCAGGGAGCAGGGAACTGGGCAGCACAACAGGGGCTTTAAGCTTTTTATCCATCCCACTGAACGAGGCACAAACATTTGAGCTCACCAGGGTATAAATTTGGGTTGAAGGAAAAAGGCAGAGGTAAAATTATGATCAGAACCTGAGCCCAGTGTTCCCAAAATCTCGCTGCAAAACCAAGCTCAAGCTTAAGCAATTAAGAATCCCCCTGCAGCAGGCAGAATGGCAGGCAAAAATCATATGCCTGTTACTGCCTGGTTGCTTTTGCTATTTTTGCTACAGCCTCAGCCAGCTTCCACAAATAAAAAACGTTGGCTTGGTAAGTTTTCAACAGGGTGAACGGCAAATAACAGTGCTATTGCTTCTAAAATGAGTATATCTAAGGTACTCCATTATCAGCAAATAGACTTCTCAAGGCAATACAGTTCCAGCTTTTACCAGTTCTCAGTGAAGGGAGATTGGAGACATTTTGTCTCTCAGGCTGTGAAGGAAATTGCAACATAGGACTTGGAAAGGACAGAGGAATTCACAATCAAAAGCGCAATAGCTTGCTCTTTCCCCTCTCTGTAGGATGAGACATTTGGATGGATAACAGTAACACCCGCAGTTATATGAAGACGAGACTCTAAGAAATCTTGATTTTGTTCCATTAGGACATACACCAGACCCCAGTCAGAAGCCAAGGGGGAACCACCAGACAGCTATCACCCAGCATCTGGCCTAGCTGGCTGGGCAGCACTCCTTGGGCTGGCACGCTCTGCAACAACCCCATCAGTGTCCATCACACTGAGCTGCTGGTGTGTGAGCTTTCAGATTTGCTAATAAAAAATATAAGAAAATCATCAGTGACCTGTGTGGAACTTGCACAAGACAGCTGTTAGACCAGAAGTTCTCAAAACCAAAACAGTTCATTTTCACCCCACTGTTTCAATGCATTCTGGTCACAGGAATGACCATATTGGGTCACAACAAGAATTATTCTGGTCTAGTGCCCTGTCTTTGACATTTTGGCATTGGCTTGTACACATCACAGAGCACGGAGTGATCTATCCTAAGGCCACACTCTCCAGCCTGCAACAATCAGCACTCAAGGAATTTCTAGAGCTGGAGGTTGCACGCTGACTACTACGCTTAACAACCACTGAAACGCATCTCTGCCACCGAGGTATCTGGTTCCTTTTGGAATCTGTGTGTATTTTCAGCCTCCATGCCATCTCGTAGCAACATGTTCTGCAAATCAACTGTGTTGAAAAAGGACTTCCTTAGCTTCCTGCCTAATAAATAATTTTGCTGGATGTGCTGCTTCTGTGCTACGAGAAACAGAAAAGTTGAGTAAGGTCCTTCCTTACTTAACTTCTCCCACATGACACTATTTTATAGGCCTCTTTCCCACTATCATCTGCTTTTCCTTGTTTAATCTCTCTTCCTACAGAAGCTATCCCAGTCCCTTAATCATCTTCATTCCCCTTTTCTGTGTCATATTCAGGTCTATGCCATTCTTTTTGAAAGAGGGTGACCAGACTGCATGTGGTACTCAAGATACAGGCAGAATACAACTGTATACCTAAGTATACAAGAATATATACCGTCATTTTTGATTCTTTATTTCCAGTATGAGGTCTGCCTTTTTGACTACAGCTGAACATTCACCTGATACGCTCAACTAATGATCCACCATGACTCTAAAGGACTTCTTGTGGGCAGTAAGAAACTGTCCACAGAACACCATTACATGCATAAAGTTGTGGCAGGGAATCCCATTTCCTGTTTTATCATGTTAATAGTTTTGCAAGATACTGCAGTAACTCTCCAGGCATTTTTCAAGCTGACTACCCCGACTAACTTAGAATCATCAGAAAATTGTAGCCTTCACTGCATCTTCCAAGCCATAGATAGCTGGATGTGTTGCAAAGCATGTGTTCCACAGAGACTCCTGCTGGACCCAGGCACTGCAGGTATCAGAGCTTTGATGCACTGCAAAGCCTGGCATTTGACAAGGAGTGCTCTCAGCACAGTGACCAGAAATGCTCTGTCTCAGTGGGACATCCCACCACAGCCTTTTGCATGGAGCTGTGGAGCTCTAACGCTTGTGGTTTGCACTTGAACTTCTGCTGAGACAGGGCCACACATAGCTAGACACCTGTAGCAGGTACTCCACAGGCTTTGCCAGGTACAATCTCAATGCTGTGTGTATGGCAGCACAGCCATTGCAGCGGTAGGATGACCACACTCTACATCCCGTTGCTGGGACAAGATGAGCAGCAAACCAAATTTGATCTCACACACCACCCGCGTCTTGCCCTGGCACTTGTGCAAGACCATGGTGCAGCACTGAACCGGCCATTGTGAAACCAGCCAAAAAGAAGTTCTTCTGGTGAAGGTCATGAACACGTCGCTCAAGAGACACCACCACTGTCGTGCATAATTTTCTGCAATGCAATTCGACTTGCAGAGAGTCTGAAAGCCTCCTAAGGCAGTGCTCTCCAACAGCAGCCTTTACAGTTTGTGCCAGACAGATGCTGGTGCCAGAAGAACATTTGTGACTGCAGCCCAAGAGTTGGAAGTCTCTCCATGGGGAGACTGTTGAGATAGCAGCAGTCCTGAGGAGGACACTGTGACCAGTTCCCCCTGCTCCCGACCCCTGGCAATGTGGTTAGCATGGCTAATGCCATTTTATAGGGTGAGCAGCCATTCTCTGTCGCCAAGTGGGTCATGTATTCCTTCATTATCAGGCCCTGAAGGTCCTGTGCACCAAGTACACAAATCAGACTTCTTCTTCCCCTTGCTACTGGCCTCAAGGTTCCTGGGTGCTGGGTGTTAAGAAAATAAAAGTTTAATTGCAACTATGATTTAGTGCCATCATCCCTCTGCCAAGGATCCCTAAAGGAACCAGGTGATGGACACACACTGAATCCATAGCTCCACTGAGGAGTTGGAAGTGCAGAGTCCAGGGCAAGGCTTAAGGGCTACAGAGATGCTCAGCAAACACACACCCCAGGCACAACAGTGAATTGTGGAAACCAGTATTCACAGTCCAGGCAAGCACACACAAGAATGGGGAGAGGAGGGGGAGAAACTGGGGACTTCAGATAAACAGCAGATACCCCAATGAAGCGTCACATTCCAGAATCAGAGGAACAGAGACCTATAGCCAGCAAACCTCAGAAAACACCCTGCTCTGTGTCCAGGGCTTTGATGAAGAGCTAGGAATTAGGTGTTAAGCGGAAGGCAGACTGCATAAGGCCACACAGAATTGGGGTAACCAGTCTCCGTGAACATCTGGAATGGACAGAGCAAGCAGAAATGCTCCTCCCAGCCAAGTTTACCCTGAAGCACTCCAAGTCGAGCTGGCAGACCAGCAGGATCCAATGCCTGGCCCAGATTCCACAGACCTTACCACCAGAGAGAGCATCAGGCAGCTCCAAGGACTTATCATTTCACCTGTTCCCAGAGCTCAAAGGTACCCTTGCCACACAGCAGCTTGATGGCATAGGGAAGAGTGAAAGAGACCCTTCACCTGTCCCTCATCTGTTTCACACAAAATACTGCCTGCAATCCCAGGAGAAAAACAGGAAGGAAGCTTGAGTGAACCACTAAGTAATATCCTGGTCTGGCATATTACATTCCCCAGGTCACATAAAAAGAGAACAGATATATTTCTGCACTGCCCAGTCAACAGCTCCACCAACCCATCCAAAAGGCAACACAACCAAGCCACTGAGTAGAGAAAACTCAGGATGCCAGGCATCCTGCACAGGAACAAGTGTCAGACAGCATCTGCTGCCACAGCAAAAACTGAACCAGAAGCAGAACTGCAGGCAGAATACTGGCCAACCATAAAATTGGCTTGCACCTTCTGAATATTCTATGTTCTTTTATCCACAGCCTGAAGGTTTTGGAGGGACGATTTCCAGGAGGAAAGGAAGGCTCTGAAACAGCTGCTCTAGGTGTTGCTGTCTAAGCCCAAAGGATGCAAATCCACTGCTGCCAGCAAAAAGTCACCAGACTGGAACTTGGCTCCACAGCTTCTGTGAAGCACACGAACTACCAGCCTCTCAGACTACAATTTTTCAACATGAGAGTACAAATTAGTTTTCTAAATAGAGACCTGCACTCTACATGGAATGAATGGCCTGGATGCCTGCAGGGCTGATGGAGGGTAGCACTCTGCTCTAGACAACACAAAAGACTTCAGTTTAAAATTCAGGGCAGCTGCTGACGCCCTGAGTCACCTTGGTCTGTATCCTTCAGGCCCCAGCTCCCTGCTGAACCAGAAGATACTGATCCTTTCTCCTTCTCGGGGGAGGGAGAATGCGATAAAGCTTAGAAGATCCCAGGATCTCTGCCATAAATCCCAAACTTAAGGGAGGCGAGGGGAGATTGCTCATTATGTACAAAAGCCAGGCTTCTTTTATTAAGTGCCTAATACGGATGTGGAAGCACGATGCAGTCAGTAACAAAAACACTGGCCTTCCCTTGAGACACCATCAGACGGTGCTTTGTTGGCGGGGGCAATGCCCGGGGCTGGAGATAGCACCTATAGGTCTGACCCAGCTCCCTGCACTCGGGGTCTGGGAATAAGCCTCCTCTGGCAGCACAGAGAGCAGCACAGCCCTGGCCGGGGCAGAGGCAGGTCCCCAAAGCCAGGCGCTTCCAGAGAACCTACGGAAAGCCAGCGTTTGCTGGGTTCGTATGTTTTCCTAATTCAGGAGCAGCCTGGCCCGGCTCCGATTTCCCACAGAATCTCTTGGTGTTGGGGCGGGGGGGGGCGAAGGGGAGGGAGGATGGCGGGGGGGATGGGGGGGGAGGATGGCGGGTTGGGAATTGGAAAAGGCCAGATCCATTTATAGCTGAAAAAGCCTGGCAGAAGGCTCGGCGTTGTGCGGAAAGGCAGGGAGCGGATGGCTCGGAACAGGCAGCTCCACCCAGCAGGAGAGGCAGGCTGGGGGAAGAGACAGGGGGTAGGAAAAACCGCTTCCCTTCAAGCTGGGAGCAGCGGGAGGGAGGTTGCTCCACGGCAGCGCCAGGCAGAGAAAAACACTCTCTACTTCTGCATGAATTATAAAAAGTAGGGCAGCAGAAGACTACTCTCGCCTTGGAAAAAACTGAAGAGCAGCTGAGCGGCAGCTACGGCCAGAAGTGCTGGCGAGTCGAGCCCAGGCTGCAGGGCTCTGTGCTCTTCTTCTGAGCCCTGCATCACGTCCACCCTTGCAGCAACCCAGTCCCCCGTCCAATGGGATAGGGCTGGAGGTGGCTCCTGGAGAAGGAGCTGAGCTCGGGAACTCGCCTTTGCTAGGAGGAATGGCAGGTGCCTCACTACAGTGACACATCAGTAGATGCAGTAAAAAGCCCTTGTCAGCCCCCATGGAAAAAGCTTGCCCCTGAGGACAAGGCAGCAGTTTAAAGCATCAACACACACAGACTTATGCCATGATGACTTCAGCTCCTCCCCACATTATCGGGCATGAAACAGCGAGAGATGAGAGGTATTTATTTAGCTAACACAATTTAGCTAACAATTGTGCATATTCACAGTGAAGTTTGGAAAAATAACCCCTAAAGCTGCATTTGGGATCACAAAGAGGATGAGGCCGTAACAAAATCACACGCAGCCCAGACAAGGCAGTGAAATACCAGTGCCATTGTACAGGCACTGATGACAGCAGCATCATATCAAAAAAATTCTGGTCACCCGCGTTTAAAAATGATAAACTCAAATGAACAGGTGCAGAAAGGGCCTGGGGGAAACAGAAAACCTATCAAACAAGAAGAAACTTAAGAGCCTGGCTTGTTTAGTGTAGCCAAATGTAGGCAGAGAGTGGATAGGATTGCTCTCTAAATATATCACAGGAGACAAACAAAACTGCTGAAGCAAAAGGATAGTGCTGGCACGACAACAAGAGAATAAATGAACTGTGAACACATTTAGGTTGAGAATTAGAGGGAGAGAAAACAGTCAACCATCAGAACCGCTTTACCAGTGGTCTGATGGGGCTATCAGACAGAGCACTTCTGCCCACAGGTATCCCTTATGCTCCTGGTTTTGTTCCAGCTTGTAATTATCACAGGTCATTATTCAGACAGCTCCTTTCTTGCAACAGATCTTGTTGAGGATCACTCCAGTTGGAAAACCTGGGGCACACATGCAGTGCTCCTTTACCTTCCCATTCCCTAAGAGTTGCTCATGACTAATGACCACCAGGCTGCAGGTCAGAGGAAGAGAGTTGCATGGATGCACACCAATAAAGTGAGAGCCACTGGGCAGCCTAGCAGGAATACAGGTGTTGCAGTTAGCCATGTGAAACACCCTTGAGGTGCTTCTGCCCAAAAGCACCTCAAAGTCCCTCTGCCCAAAAGCAGGAGAGGCTTTGACATGTCATCTTGCTGGATTCAAGGGAGAGAGAAGATGTTCTAAACCCTCCTCTGCTAAAGTGTAAGAAAAAATAACCATATCATAAAACAGTTTGGGTTGGAAGGGACCTTTAAAGATCATCCAGTTCAATCTGCCAGCAATGAGCAGGGACATCTTCAACTAGATGCTCTGACCCCCTTCTAAAACTGAACTTGAATGTTTCCAGGGTTGGGGCATCTACTACCCCTCTTGCCAATCTATGCCAGTGTTCCACCATCCTCATAGTGAAAAGTTTCCTTTTATCTAGTCTAAATCAACCTTATTTTAGTCATCATCACCGGTTATCATCAAAGCATTATCATTCTTGATCTGGAAACTGCTGGCCAGTCTGGACAAACTTTAGAATCATAGAATGGTTTAGGTTAGAAGGGACCTTAAAAACCATGGAGTTCCCAGCTCCCTGCTGTGGGCAGGGACACCTCCCAGTAGACCAGGTTGCTCCAAGCCTGCCCTTGAACACTTCCAAGGATGGGGCATCCACAACGTCTATGGGCAACAAATTCTGCTGGTGCTACAGCAGAAGCACTATATGACCTTTCATATTATGGAAAAATAAGAAAAAAAGTGGCTGCGTTCGGGAGGAAAGGCAAAAATAAATACATTCAGGGATTAATTTTTCATATATTAATCAAATCCAAGAGCTTCAAAATTATCACCGTCAAGCATCTGACACCCCCACCCCCGCGGGACCGAGAAATATCGAGCCCCCAACCCCCGGGCAATTACCATCCCGTCCCCCGTCTCCGGCCAGGGACAAGCCCCCCGCCCCCCCATCCCGCCGCCGCCCCGTTGTCCCTTACCGGCCGCTGGCCCCGCTCCGCTGTTTACAAGCCGGGCGATGGGGCGGGATCTCGGCGTTGCCCGCCTTCCCTCCCCCGCTTCTCCCGGGAGTCGGCGTCCTCCCTCTAAGGATGCCTGGCGTTTCCTCTCAGTTTCCTCTTTAAAACGTCCCCAAATCGAAGGTCAAAGTTTGGGAATTTGGTTTGTTTCCCGGTACGAAGAGCAGTAGCTACTCAAATCCAGCACCCCATCCCCCCCCCCACACACACACACCCCTGCCCCACTCTGCTCCCGCTTTCAGAGGCCCAGGATCAACACACACACTTGGTGATAAACTCCTTTGATCAATTAGCAGGCTGTCAAGGAATCAGTCATCCCAATCTTTTTTTTTTTTTCTTTTTTAAATTTTATTTTTAAAAATTATTTTACAAAATCAGGAGTGATGTAGGACAGACATCACTGTCAGCTGATATGTCTCAAACGCTGATCTGGTCAAACCACTGAAACATCTGTGTCTGGCGCAAGTTCACGAGCAGATCTGTTATCCCCTAGTTGTCCTATGCAGCATTTGCAAGTTCCCTTTGGCCAGAAGGTGAGTGCTTTGCACGTAAACCGTAACGGGGCGGGGGAGAGAGTGGCACAGTCCCAGAGCTGCCGGCAGAAGGTCTGTGTTAGCATTCTGCTGTACTACCTGCTAGCAACAGCTTTGATTGATGGGGCTCTCAGTCCAGAACAGTCTGGATATCCTGGGGATGGCAGCCTACCTGCATAAATTCCTCTTTTCTTCCTCCAGCCCCTTATATCCCCTGTGAAAGGGATATAATCCTCATCAGAAAGCAGAGCTGGGCAGTAAATCAGAGGGGGGTGAGGAGCACCAACTATCACAGCCATTTCTTCAGCCAGGGCGCAGGCTCTCACTTCACTCAGGTGTCTCCTTGCAGGGGAGATCAGCAGATTAGCATTTGCTCTTTCCCGAGCACGCAGCTCCTGGCTGCTGAGGTCTGGACCCAGTCCCAGCTCCAGTTTTTGCACTGGCTAAGCTGAAATTTAATACCACAGTTTGCAAAGCAGCAGGTGCAACCAGACTTTTTTTTTTTTTTTCCCCTTGCCCTGTGCCTAGTTAAACCCAGGGACATGAAACCTTCTATTAGAGCTTAAACAGTGTGATGGTACACCGACTGCTGAAACTGGGACCACGGGTAACAAAGGTGTTACTCGCCGAGGGGATGAAATAGGGGCATGGGCCAGAGACTCGAGGCAGAGAGTTCCCAACAAATACCAGATGGCTACTGTGCAAAAAGAAATCCAATTCAAAACAAGGAAAGGAGTCTAAATATGTATACAGAAACTGGGGAAAAAAAAAAAAAAAAACAACAGCCAGCACTGCGTAGTGCTCTGCACAACAAAGCTCCATTTAGACAGCTCAGCAGTGCTGGCAGGACAGGCTCCCAGGCTGCCACGCTGGCCTTCCACCCAGTAACCCTGCTGCTGATGGAACCGGTGTAACAAAACAGCGAGCAAATCCCAGTCTCTCAGGATCCACCACGTCTTTGGCTGCGTCTATGCATCTCAGGCCCCTCTGCTGGCAGCCAGACTGGTAGGATTTTCAGCTCTGCAACTCATGACTGACAGGCAAGCTGTTCCCAAGGCGTTAGCCTGCACAGAGAAAATCTGCAGGGGTTCCTGAGCCCTAAGTTCCTTCTAAACTTGACCCAAAAGAGCTTATCAGCAAGAGGGAGGGACCCACTAGGTCATGTTTTGTCCCTTGGGCTGAACAACCACACCGGTGGAGTAAAGGGCAGGACACCCTGAACTAGCCGTGAAAAAAACATCTCTGCCTCTCATACTGCTTGCGTGATGTCCATCAAGTCACATCTGCCAGTACCTCAGTCTGCTGTGGTGGGAGAGACACCTGGTGCTGAGATGAGCCCCAAACCAGGACACGAGCCAGATTTTATAGCTTGATTTGCATGGGAGCCTGAGCTGCTCCTGCCCCTTTGGTTTAACTTTAAATGAAACGGCTGGTGCCCAGCTACAAAGCCTTAGAGGATTCTGAGGACAACCATCTTTTACAAGAGCAGATTTGCAATGCAGATAAAGCAGGGCAGGCTGATGAAAGTCACGTCCTTGTCCCTTCACCGACTAAGGGTTTCTCCGAGCTTGCAGCACTCTCTGATTGAAGACAGGGAAAGAGGGCGATGTTTGGGCACTGGCCATCTCTTGAGGAACTGGATTAACTGTTGGTTTGGAAAAAGGTTATTTCCATCTCATATCTTCCAAAGTGCCCAGGTACAGTCAAAAGGCTATAAAATTAACCAAATTACAAAGATTAGGCATCTGGGGGTTGTGTGGCTGGACCTAAGGCACACCTGGGGTCAATACTGTCACCACAGTTATATGGCCCAGAGTAGACTCATGACAGAAACAAAGGCACATGAATGAGAAAGATATTGACTTCTCTTTGCTCTGAGGTATGTAGTTAAAGGGAGAAAAAAAAAAAAAAATAGAGTTATGAACAATTTCAAGGAGCAGAGGTGCCTCCTGCAGCATGTTCTCTCCTGTTCCAGGGAGGCCTTCTGAGATACCATGCAACAGCTCTAACTCACCCTGCCTGCCTTCCCTGGGAGCAGCACAAGTCTTTGGAAGAGAAGCTGGAGTCAGAGTGTGCATTTGGGTGAAAGGAAAGTCCCATGTCCTTGATTTGCTAGCCTGGAGGACAGACCTCTAGGTGGCCACCAGCCTGGTGCTTTACAAGGAGCACAGCCTCCTCCCCTGACAGCCCTTTACTTTGGTATCCTGTGATGGCTTTTTGTCTTTTTTTTTTTTTTCCTTACAGTCCTTTGTGCTTGTATTTCTCACTATTTGGTGAAAATGTTCCTGTTGTGGCAAAAGGTGATTTTGGCCGCATGTTTCTCCCAGACATAATGAGTGCTCCAAAGCCGTGTTGGTGGGAGAAGGCATAGCCGGAGCGGCGAGTGCTGGTTCGACGCAGTCGTCTCTTTGGTGAGGGTGGAGGTGGCCTCTTTTTGGCTTCTTTGATCTTGAGCAGGACCTGAAGTCAGAAAATAGGATGGAAAAAGCAGGAAGTGCATCGTTATTCACAAGCAGAGCAGAAGAGGAGCTAAGAGAGGAGCAGGGGTCCAAAGCCAAAACTGAATGACAAAACAAGGGGGTGGCAGGACCGGCTGCAGATCAAGAATGTAATTGACAACACAGGATGGCAGCCTCAGCCTGATAAAAATCTAAAAAGCAAATCTTATTCTAAAAGTCATTAATGGGAGTGTCATCTGTAAGACTTGAGAGGAGATGATTTCTCATCAGAGAAGGCTCTCTGATGCCTTGGCTAGAGTATTACTGCAGCTCTTTTAGCCAAAGATTGATTAAAAATATTCTTTTCTGTCAAATAACCCGAAGTGTAATAGTCATCTCAACAACAGTCAAAAGTCTGGATAACAAATAAGGAAACATTTAAAAAATGGCTTGCTTAATCTAGAAAACAGGCCATTAAAGGGGATCTCCAATATGTAAAAGCTTTTTATGATAAGAATGGTGATCAATAGGTTATCATATTCCTTGGCAGAATGGAAAGAACTAATGCACTTTATTTGCAGGTAGTGGGCTCTCTGGTCCCACGTGGCCACCAAGATCGTCTGCAGACAAGCATCTTTTCAAAAAGGGACAGTCAAAGGCAGGAGACCAGTACTGAGTGCCAATGGCTCAGCAGAATGCCCAGCCATCCCTGTCCTTGCTGTATGGAACAGCGTCAACTGTAGCTTCTTAGAATCACAGAATCATAGAATTGTCTAGGTTGGAAGGGACCTTTAAGATCATCAACGCCAACCTTCAACCTAGTACTGCTAAAACCACTACTAAATCACTGCCTTCAAGACTACATCTACCCAACTTTTAAATACCTGCAGGGATGGCAATTCCACTACTTCCCTGGTCAGCCTGTTCCAAAGCTTGGTAGCTTTTCAGTGAAGAAATTTTTCTTAATGTCCATACTAAACGTCCCCTGGCACAACTGGAGGCTGTTGTCGCTTGTTACTTGGGAGAAGAGACTGATCCCCACATTGCTACACCCTCCTTTCAGGTAGTTGTAGAAAGTGGTAAGGTCTCCCCTCAGCCTCCTCTTCTACAGACTCAACAACCCCAGCTCCCTCAGATGCTCCTCATAAGACTTGTCTCCAGACCCCTCACCAGTTTTCTTCCCTTCTTTGGACCCACTCCGGCACCTCAATGTCTATTTTGTAGTTACAGACCCAAAACTGGACACAATATTCGAGCTGGGGCCTCAACAGGGGATGATCACTTCCCTAGTTCTCCACACCACACTGTTCCTGATACTGGCCAGTAAGCTATTGCCCTTTCTGGCCACCTGATCTCGCTGCTGGCTCATATTCAGCTGCCTGTTGACCAGCACTCTCAGGTCCTTTTTCATTGGCAGCTCTCCAGCCACCCTTCCCCCTGCCTGTGGCTCATGGGGTTGTTTTAATCCAAGAGCAGAACCTGGCACTTGGCCTTGTTGAACCTTATCCCATTGGCCTTGGCCCAGCCATCCAGCCTGTCCATATTCCTCTGCAAAGCCTTTCTATCCTCAAGCAGATCAACACTCCCACCCAACTTGGTGTCATCTGCAAACTTACTGAGGGTGCACTCAATTCCCTCGTCCAGGTTGTTGATAAAGGTATTAAAGAGTACTGGCCCTGGGGAACACCACTTGGGACCAGCCACCAACTGGATTTAACTCCATGCATAACTATTTGGGCCCAGCCATCCAGCCAGTTTTTTACCCAGCAAAGCGTACTCCCATCCAAGCCATAAGCAGCCAGTTTCTCCAGAAGTCTGAGAAATGGTGTTGAGGGCTTTACTAAAATGCATGTAAACAACATCCACAGCATTTCTTTCATCCACTAAGGTGGTCACTAGTAGTTTTGGGCTTCTCTAAGCTTCAGGCTTGTACTTTAGGTTCATTTTATACTTCCAGATGGGGATCTTGGTGCAGCAGGAAACCCAAACCCTCTCGTGACAATTTACTTCCCACAGCATGTAGAAAAGTAAAGTAATTCTGCAGTAGAGAGGGATGCTCCACCCAAGCACTTGAGGCTAGGGTTCTGGGCCACAGCTTTGTTGGATTTCAACTCAACTGAAGGGTAAACCCAGCCCATTTTTACATATTTGAACTGCCTCTAACTGTGTCCTGAGGACCTCCCTACCTGTCAGTCTTCTCTAGCACCCACCTAGTCTCTCTGAAAGGAGAATTCCCCTTCACTCATTCTCCGCCAGTCCTGGAGTTCCTGTGAAGCTTCACAGAACACCCCGAGGATGATGAGGGCAGCCACTGAGGAGCAGGGAGGAAGATGCCCTTGGGGCTGTGCTTAGAGACACTCGTGTCTCGCAGCTCGGTGCGGGAAGAGGAAGGAAGCACCAGGTGGCAGCAGCATTTAGCAGATGCTCTGGTGTGAAAGCCAGCCCTGGGAGCTGTGTTCATGCTGATCTTCCGAAGGGGTCCCTCGGCTGTCGTGAGCTCTGAGCTTTCTGCCCACCCCATCCCTCTCGGCCTCTCCCTGCCCTAATGGCCTCACCTTCGTATTCCTGGGGAGGGCAGGTGGTTTCAGAGCGGGGGATATAACCATTGTCTACAAAGGAAGTAAATACTGAAATCAAAAAATCCTCAGCGAACACATGCCCCTGGGTGGGGAGTGCCAGGGGCTGCTCTCTGCCAGGCTGAAAAGAGTACAGCAGCAGGCTAGGAGAACTGAAATTCTCCACTACTTTGCCACCAGGCCACAACACTTAAACCCTGCACCTAAAAATACCCTAGCTTCCTCGCTCCGGTGCAATCCAATCTACATCTAAATAACCTCAGCCCTTGGTCCCAGCTGCAGATGGTTTGCACTGTGCCAAAACTCAAATTCAATCCTCCTCCTCAAGAGAAGAGGGGACAGAGCGATGGCAGCATCTGTACCTCCAGGGACGTACACTCTGAGCAATGCCAAGCCCCTGCAATATGTCTCCATGGTAAGCAGGACTTCTGGTTTAATAAAGTATCTCCTTACTTTATCGCTGGGAGTTGGCTTTAACTGTGCCTTCAGGAATCGAAAGCCGACCACAGGCAGGACACAGAGGGTGATGCTGAGGAAGATTGCTAGCCACACGTTTGGTTGGCTGAGGGTGTTTCGAGCCGTACCTGAAGAACAAAAGCATGATTAAAACTCCTGTAACAGCAGCACTCTCACGGTCATTCACCTGAACCTTTCACCTTCTGTGATTCCAAAGCACTTGGCAAACCAGCCAAAATTCAAAGTAGACACTGTCTCCACTGAAGTCAACTTGATGTAGAGAAGACAGCAAGATGAATATGACTATTTGAGATGAGTGAAGAAAAACGCAGTGTCCAGACTCAACTGCAGCAACAACTGAGGGAGACAAAGATGTCAGAGAAAATGACAATTTGACTCTTTACAAAGAGTCAAATCACTGCAAAGGATTGATACAAAATGCTCAAGAAATCTTTTTCATCAGCAGCCCAGCTCTCTCACCTTTTGCCAGGATTCTAGTGCATAAGGAGGAACACCATTTTCTTACTTTCCAGCATCATTTCCTGAAGGATATGGAATATTGACTCTGACCGGCCAGTAGACAATAGGATCCTAGCCCTTTGTGAGAGCAAAGCTGTGAGAGCAGCAACACATGGTCTGCATGCCTGCATGGCCTAATTGGGTGCACTGGAAGAGAGAGACTGCCACCTTCTTGGAAACCAAGTGCTCACTTCTGGCTCCTCCAAAACTTAAGGAATGTTAAGATAGAACAAACTGTCTGCAAAACCCTTATTACAAGGCTTACTGATGCTGTTGTTGGCAGAAAAGTTGCTGAATGTTTTCTTTTCAATTGGCCAAATTCTGCTGTAATACAACTCCACTGAAATTAAAGTAAACAATTTGTCTCGGTCCAGACTAGGAACACTTTCCTTAAAAATTGTTTCAGACTGAGACCTTATTAAGCAGTGCTGAGAATTATGGTTAAGTTGACCTACATGGTATCATAAGAGCAGCAGATCCCTGGCAAGTGAGTTGCCACCTGTCTCTGGAAACTGAACAGACACTGCCTTCTCTCACTCAGCACTTTTGATGCTAAAAGCCATTCTACAGTGGATGTGACCATATGCCCGGAAAATGCATTGCAACAAATGACCTACAGCTCAGGTATTTCTAAAATGGACAAGCACTTTTGCATTGAAAATAGGCAGAACAAGTCTTGGCTTAACAATTAATGCAGAAATAGAGGCATTGATTAATACACCAATCTGACACTTGAAACAAAGAAGCACTGGGATTTAAAAAGTAGAGTCTCATAACAGTGATCTATTAATACTGGCTATGGATGCACAGAGCTATTAAAAACATCTGAATTACTTCGCAAAGCTTTCATCTTCCTCCTGCTTAAAGTCTCAGGAGACAGATTCATGTTATCATTCCCTTGCATACATTCAGAAATCTATTATGTAGAGTAACTCCAAAGATCTGGTGATCACTGGGTTTTGGCTTTTTTTGTTAGGAATTTGCCATTTAACCTGTCTGAAGGCAGCCAGGCATCACACCATAATCACATGGTGTGTTTCTCATGTCTAACTAGATGTTGTACTTGTATGCTTTCCTATGCAAACATGTTAACTTACTTACAAGAGAACACACACCCCTCTGCAAACAAAATGCTCCTACATATCTGTAAGTATTAGAAACCTGGAAACAGCATATGAAAGAGCACCAGAAAGCATTCCAGCCAGCTCAGTAGGTTTATTTTAAAGGTCATTCCTCTGGCTGCATGTGAATATGCATTCTTACGCAAGGAAGTGAACGTGGCACACGTTCATCTGCATGGATGGGAGTCAAAATAAGTATTCACAGCAGCCCTCAAAAATACCCCGGCATTTCTTGTAGAAAAGGCAATCAATATATTTTGTTACTGCCTTGAGACAAGCAGTAACATGTACTAGAAACACTCGACAGATTTAAACCCCACAGTATATCCATTTTGAGTGCAATCCAGATTTGTCCCAGAGCTTACCAATGAATGGAAAGGAGGCTGTGAAGATCAAGTACATGCCATCGCTGTACATGGTGAAGGTGATAGCAAAGTAAACAGAAAGACTGCCCCAAATGAAGAACTGGTTCACAACTGTCCAGTAAGATGTGTCCAAGCCAATCTGAAAGAATGGAGCAAGACAACTATTTTCAGTGCTTTAATTATTTATCAGATCTATGCTGAACACAAGTGGAGATCTTGTTCTCTTCTTTGTATCCCTGCTCCCAAGGCTGTTATTCATTCAAGTTCTCAAGAAATACCAAGACATAGATCATAGGATGCTGGAAGACCATTCAAGGCAAGCAATCCTACATTTGCCCTTTTGTTGCACTTTTCTCAAGGCTTCACGGGTGGCCTTACTAAATTCCAATGAGCCATGCTTATGTCCTCACACCCAAGCTGTGTTCTAGCATTGAATGTTAGGAGAAGGAGCCTAGAAGAACTCAGAGAACAGAAATCATTATCTGGGGAGGTAGAATTGATTAGCTTTCCTTATAAAAAATTTCTCTTATCCTGCTAGTACCTTCTGAATTTTGGGCCACACAAGTCTTAGCTATTTCTTCCATTGAGTATAGTTCTACCACCTGCATTGTGCAAGGGGCCATGCTAAAGAGACAGCCTCATGATGAAGACCCTATAAATAACAGCCTGATAGCAAACAGTCCTGTGCTACAAATCCATCCCGTAAAACTGGAATGTGTCCTTCTCTACTCTTAGTCTTAACTTTTTTCTCTGCTATGACTGTAAACTTCCCACAGCAAAGATTCTGCTTTCCTGCCTCCCTGATCTTTCATAACATACAAATCTGTTATTCTGTTGAACTGAAGGTAGGAATCTGGTGTCAGGAGCCTTTTTCTTTTTTTTTTTTTTTTCAAAAATGCAAGATGCTGCAGCAAATACAACGCTATGGAGATCCCAAGTGGCCCTCCAGATGCTGCCTTCATAAAACAGTAATTGCTGAAAACACTACCTGGGATGCCTTACCTGTACAGACACCACAATCAGTAAGCAGGTCTGGGCCATCAGTGCAAAGGACTGGTAGTCAGCAATAGCCTTCCCATCACTTCTCATTGTGTTGTACATAGCTCCATAAGGGATGAAGAAGAGAATGAGGGAGCTGTAGATCCCTTGCAGCATGCACTTGACAAACACCATTTTGTTGAAATAGAGATTTTGCTGGCCAGGCACATATAGCTGAGGAAACAACATGCTCCAACGATCATCCACATCCTGAAAGAAGACAGGAGATGGTCAGATTTGCTGACAACTATCCGACCACACAAGACCACTGAAGGCTGCCATGTCCCTAAGGGCATGCATTTCCATGAGCAAAGGCTTAGTGAACAATTCACTCGGTTATGCTGATGAGTGTGCCATCTCCTAAGATCACCTAGACACATTTTCCATGTTGAATTTCACCTTTCTCGTGCTGACGAAGCTGATAAATACTGCCAAAAAACCCCGCAGGTACACTTAATCTTAAGCAAATACCTACACTGGGTCCACACATGGGCAAGGCTGTCTGACTTGGATCCCTTATATGTCCAGAGCTGAACACTGTGAAGCATTGTGGAGTAGCAAGTCCCTACTTACTTAACTAGCAAAAGGCATAAAGGAGCAGATTTATTACTTCCATGTCTTCCTAAACAGTAATAGCATAGGAGGTAAAAGTGTGTACATCAAATTACTGCAGGAAGACTTCCCCTAAAAAGGTTGAACCTGGACAACCTGGTTATAGAGATCATTCATTGTTCTCTGGTCATTAAAATGTCAGGCTTCAGCAACACAGCAAGGAAGATGTGTCTACTTCAGGGGAGTGTTGCAATGGCAGCTTTTACTGTAGGCAGCAGCCTAACTCAAGAGTCTCATCATGCACTAAAACCCACAGGCCAAATAATACACCATCTGCTCCCTGGTTTATCTTTTTTTTGTGCTCTCAGGTCTCACTGGCTGGAAACTATGTTAGGAGCTACCAAAACAGATAGCCAAAAAGTTGGCTGCTGTTACTTCATGGAACTCACAGCTCACAGCACCTGGAGAAAAAACCCCTGTGAAAATATCCAAGTGGTGACAGAAACAGTACCTGATCGAAGAGGCTCATTCCTAGCACCGGAAGGGAAGTATAGACCAAATTGTAAAGTGTAATGAACCACTCATCATAGACAGTCTGAAAAAAAAAGGAAAAAGAAAAACGAGCATGAAGGTACATAAAGGTTGCCTTTACCATCTCTTCAAAAGTGTACACAATTAGATGCTGGAACATCTTGGTTTGAGATGCTATTGAGACTAAAATCATAAGTAGGATCAGCCCACCAGATCTGGCCCTGTGACTGGCCAGCAGTGTGGGGTAGATTTGCTTTATACTCCTACAGCTGAAGAAGACGGACCTGTGTGCCACTCAGTGAGGTTGGGACAATGGCAATAGTTTATTTCCTTTTAAAATGTTTCCAGACACTTTACTTGAAGATGCTGGATATGACCATGAGAAAACGGAAGCTGGACTTACCTGTGCTGAGAAGCCAGAGAAGAAGCCGTACCAGAAATGCACTAATGTGAAGGCAAAATTCTTGTAGAAGAAGTATTTGAGGAACTTGCACATGCGGATGTAGGACCACCGGCCGTGGACCAGGAGCAGGCGCTGCAGGTAACGGAACTGTGCAAAGGAGAAGTCACTGGACAAGACTGCCTGCATGCCTTCCTGGCCACTGATACCAACCCCAATGTGAGCAGCTGCAACGAGAAGGTTATTGATCGCATCATTACCGTGGGAGTTTTCATCACCCTGGTTTTTTTTAAGAGTCCCCTGCACTGGGACTAATACTTTCGGCAGTGTTACGTTTTTGGCTGAGGTGATACGTTGCCAGTGACTATGTTTGTATTATTTGGATGAAATTACACTCTCAGTGACAATTCATGTTTTCTTTCTGAATGTTTTCCTGTTTTCCAACAGTATAAATGCTGTTGTTCATAACAGCTGCTATTACGAAAAAAAAAAAAAGCTTTAATTTATATTTACATGTGAATTGTATTTACATGCATATATGTCCTTCCAGATGCCTTAAAATACTGCTTCAGACAAGCAAAATCTTCAACCCAGTTATAGATTTCTCAGACACAGTGCTACAACGCTACAAGCCTTTTTACATTTCCTAGGCTTTATTAGTTCAATCAAATAATTTCAAATAATTAAATAGAAGGGTCACATCTTTCTTAATAGTGACTTGGGTTTATTAAACACGGACATAAGTTAATGTGACAGCTAATTATACAGCTTTAACTAATGAGAACAATCTTGATGGCTGGAGGTTGGTTAGATTCACACTGTTCACAGAACAGTGAACTGATAAAATCCCAAAGTCTCAACCTACCCCATGGGAGTGGGGTAGTTCCTAATTATCATGCATGCTTTAACTTCCTTTTCTTATCCTTTCTTTACTGACTGCCTGACTTATCTCCCTTGAAGCTCCCCACTTAGCCTTTTCTTTCTTAATTAAAAGGCTCCACTTAATCAATTCTTGCAAATTAACACAAGGAAGATTAGCAATAGGCCCTTCTGAATAATCTTAATTTAATTATACTTAGTTAAGGGATTTTTTTCATAAATTCGTTGAGGTAATGCAGCATCAAATGATGCTCAAGGACAAAGGGGCCTAGAAGCCCATGATTTATAACTCAAGGGAGATAATTGGCCCTACCACATGGAAGTGGAAAAAAAACAAATCATCTAACATCACACAGACTATTTACAAGCAAGAAGATTTTCTTTCTGCATTGCAGACAGGCCCTCTCTGATTGTTCTTTGTGTTGCCTTTGTGATGGTGGCCATGCAGACACATGGGTGGACACATCATAGGCCCGGTGGGATTTTGTCTATTCTAAGGTAGAAACAGAGAAATAGGCAGTAAGTAGGGAGGTGGGAGCAAAGAAAGAGCCCTCTTGTCTTCCTCTTGTCCTGGAAGGCAGGAGACACAAGTAGCCTATAGTGGCATGGCTGTGCAGAAACTGGCCAAACCTTGGGACACAGCTGCTTGGTGCCACAAAGTAGGTGGTACAGAAGACAGTCAGATACATGTTCCTGCTGCTCGGCCACCTCAGATAGCAAATACATCAGAGAATCAGCATGCTGGCTTTCTGTCCATCACTCACTTTTTATCATGCTGACATCATTGGCTCCATCTCCGATTGCCAGGGTCACAGCCTTCTTGTACTTCTTCACCAGCTCTACCACCTGGGCCTTCTGCAGTGGAGTCACCCGACAGCAGATCACCACTTTGCACATGCAGGCAGTTCTCACCAGCTCCAGCTCCAAATTCCCTTCCAGCGCATAAGCCTGGAAAGAAGGAGCAAAGGGGGTGTTTGGGTCAGACCAGCAGCAGCTGGAGTCCTGACAAAGAGGATGCAGCAGGAAGGAAATGAGAACTGAGCTCATTCTTCTATTTGACTGAAGGAAGGTTTGAGATACCCCAGGTGAATCCATCTATTTGGTCACCAGAAGCATCCCTACCTGACAACATCAAGCCATCCAGGGTACACCTACCAGCTTGCACCTTGTGTGTACCACAGCTGGATTTGCACAACAGCTGCCCTGTCTGATGTAATCTCACAGTGCATTAAAAGTGTCAAACAACAGGAGCACTAAATTAACGAAGCTGCTGCTGGGCCTGAGACAGCCTTGCATATGTCCATGTGAGAGAGAATCTCTGCTCATCCCCCTTTGTTTATTTTTTAAGCTCTGGGAGATCTGTGATTTGAATAGAAGATACTTCAATTAGGGAGTACTTAATAAAAAAAAAAAAAAACCACACAAAAAAACCCAAAACAAAACAAAAAACCCCAACAACATGGAAAAGGCTGGGCTCAGATGGCCATGACAAAGCAAAACACAGAGCCAGGGAAAAGGCAACTTTGCTCTGAGTGCTGAGCTTTAAAATTAGTCTGCCACGTTATTTCTATTCAAGAAGCGCAGAGAAAAACTGGATATCTGGTTACCCCTCCAGCTATCCGTACAGAGGAAGGAGCAGTGTTAGCTTTTCATTTTTCTTTCAGATCATACTTTTTGGCTCCGTTTTTTGGTGTCTCTTCTCAGTGGACATGCACAGCAGGAATCTGCAGGGGTCTCTTCCCCTCAGAGCCATTAGAGCAGGCCTTTCTGCTAAAGGCAGACAATCCTTAGGCTAGATAGGTACCTTTTCTTCTTGAAAGGGAGAGCTGTGAGTCACCAGCTCCCCTGCTTCCCTCCCATCAGTAGCAGGCCGGCTTGATGAACAAGAGAGACCTTCTCATGGTTTAGTTTGAGTACCAGCCCAGCACAGCTATTAGAGATAGCTTTTCCCACAACATCCTTGTTGCACAGCACTAGCAAAATGTTATCACATAGTCAATTAATGGTACTGCACACAAATCATCTAGTGTGATACTGCCATTACAGGTGTTGATGTGCTTCTGCTCACTTTGTTTAAGCAAGACCACAAGTGTGCGTAGCCCCAGAGCTGCCATCCCACCCACCTGCACACAGGGGTACGGCAGTGAACAGATGCAGCCTGTGAGCAGTACTGTATCAGCACTGTCACCATTGTTGAGGCTCTGGGTTCATACAAAGAATTAACATATAGTTTTGCCCCCACTGTCCTTGTGGTCCACACCCAGGAGAAAGCCACGGTCTTGGTGAGACTGTCTGTGTCCACTCTGTTGCAGCCTATGTGGGCTGACTACTCCCACACAGCTCATTTTTGAATTTATTTGTGTGGAACATATTTCCTTGTCAGGGTGTGGGTGAGCATGTGGTTTTCCAGGATTGTGAAAAGAAAGCTTTGTCACCACTGCCAGGAGTGCTTTTTATAGCACAGAACCTAGGGTCTGTCTGCAGGCTGAAGGAATGGAGTAGGAACAGAGAGGGGCATTCCATCTTCTGGCTTGCATGTCAGAGGATTCACCCATGCAGACACACCAAACTTCATAGAGCTCTTGTCTGTTTTGCAGAAGGGATCTAAAGGGGATTAAGGGCCTAGAATTAAAGAAGGAGTGCAAGTCAAAGAGGGATAGAGGTTGCCTGACAATATAGGCACTGCCTGAAGGTGTCCCCTCTAGTCCAGGGTCTGTATATCAGGAATAAGCCAAAAATGGAACAACATGAGATTTTTTTTTTTAATAGCAGTTTGCAGGGCTGGTCTAGAGTTAGGAGTTAAATTTTCTGGACTGCTATCAAGTAGCAACCAAGGGGAACAGAAGCATCTTGTCTTTGAAAGGCAGTGCCTCCCAGTTCTCTCCACATGTGCCTCTCAGCTCTCTCCACATCTTTCCTATTTGCTTCCCTGGCAATCTGGGAAAGCAAAATACAATAGACAAATAAACCTGATGTAGTCTAAGCCTTCCTCCCAGACAGGCTGAAATTTAACTAACTTGTTTTTTTCTCTAACCTGCTCTAAAAAATTTCCAAGGATGGAAAATCTATTACAGCGCTTCACTATTCTGCCCAGGAAGAACATCTAATCCCAAACTCTTATGTCTCAGTTTAATTCCATTATTTTGTTTACCCATTATTATTTGAAGAGTATTACCAACTCTGATCAGTATTCTGTAAGTTCAGAAATCCTAACTCTCTGTTTTCCTCTGTGCTCTCCAGATAATGCATGACCACTATTAGAGTTTTCTTTGTACTCTCTGTAGTTAGTTGGTCTGAATTTTTTCAAAGAAAATGGCTCAAATAAGTTGAATTATTTAATCTAAGGCTTTACCATTGCTAAATGGAGCAGGAAGCTTTCTTCACAAGTCTTACAGATGATGCTCTTACATGCATTCCTCTGATTTTGTATGTGTGTAGTCAATTATGTGAAAGTGGAGTAACAACACATTTGTACTTACTGAATCACATCTCCATTTTCCCAAAGTATTTCTCCAGTTTGCTAAAATTGTTTTCAAATCTACTCTTGAACTCCATCATGCCTGCCTGGTGTTATCTGCTTTCTTCTCAAGCAGTTAATGAAAATAGTGAATATCAAATAGGTGTGGGATAGCCCCCTGCAGGTGCCACTTCACTGTGTTTAGATAAATAGTGAGTGCTTAGGAGCCATACTTTCCAAACAGTCTTGCCTCTGTCACTTAACAGTTTCATCTATACCGTATTACTTCAGTTTGCTTGGAAGAATGTCATAGGAGAGAACATCAAACTATTTATTAGTTAAGTTATAAGGTATATATCCTATATATCCTATGTTAAATATATCTATTATCAGATACATTTTTTAGAAAGTTCTTGACACACTTGAAACCCAGGTCTGATGTTATTTTATCTTCTTGCTGCATCCATAATCCACCTGATTATTTTTATACTTTCTGGAAATGAAAATTGATCCAGCTACTCTGTCTCTCCTGTTCATCTAAGATCAGGGCAAACTCTTCCCTTTTCAGTCTTCTGAAACCTTGCTTATCACCTTTGATATCTCACATAGCCACTGAACCTGATCGTGAATTAGGAAAAAAAAATCAGTCCTTTAGAGCCACATTTTCTAAGCATTTTCAGACTTCCAGTATGTCCCTATCACATTAAGTTCTTTTAAGAACTCAGTCCCAACATGACTCTGAAGCTTCCTTACCAGGCTGTGGCCAGTGATAACCAAACCGTACACGCCATTTGCTTGCTCATCAGGTATAATTTTCGGTTTTTTTGAAGATTTTTCAAACTGAATGTTGATTTCATCACTGTCCAGAAAGGAGTCGGGCTTCATCTTTTTCCTTGCATTCCTAAAAAAACCATGCAGAATAATAATGGAAAGCTTGTGAATGTATGTTTTATTAAATCAACTTGATTAAAATTGTTGCTTCCCTTTGATAGTTTAGCTCAATTTTCTCTGTACCCCTACAACAACATGCATAGTTTAGCTACTGCAGACCACCAACATGGTTCTGAAACTCTAAGTAATCTTGCACTAACATGTGCTGATTTAAAGTCAAACCAACCATCTGAATGCCCCAAAGGGCATCACAATTTTCTGTACCTATTGTCTGACAATGACTTACTTCAACAGAAATGGACTGAAAACCTTTCATATTTTCCATCTATATGTAAGGACTTGTGTCTACTTAGGAGGCTATCCAGATAATGCTAGAAAAGGACTATATCCAGACAAAAGCATGCAATATGGAGGAACAGCAACAGCAGTAGACTAACAAGCCTGGGGCCAAAGGCTGTGTGGCTCCAGATCGCTTGTTGAACATCAGCTGATGTTGCCTGGCTGACTCTACTTTCTTGTGCATTTACATAGATTTGAGTTCTTGGATCAAGAAGCTTCAGAGTTTATCCTCAGAGGAGATTTCTGTACTATGTTGCTGCTGGATATTCCAGGGAGCCAGATGATCATTATCTAAGGTCCCTGAATGAACTGCACCAAATAAAGCCAACATGAAAAAAAGGTGGAATAATATGAATATAAGTACTGTTCCATTCCAGTGTCATTGCACAGCAAGGAAGCTGTATATTCCAGCCATTTACCTCAGCTCATTAAGTACATCATCAGATGTGCGGCCTCCAATAATGAAAACATCTTCCATGTCGTCATTCAGCAAGTTGCAGGAGTATCCAATATTCATTGCTGTCTCTGTGAAAGATAGACCAGGAAGATGACTCATCTTAGCAGCCCCAAACTCAGAGAACATCTCTGTGGTCTTTTTGCACACAAGACAAAAAGGCAAAAGCTCTCTTTCTCACTGAAAAGAGCTCTGAGTCTTTCAGAGTCAATAGCTTTACAGAGCCAGGAGAGTCACCTTGGTGGATATAGCAGCAAATCTCCCTTAACTTGGCTTTACAAGGCCAAAGAAAAAAGTAATTCTACCAAAATTAGAAAGCTCAGAATACCCTTTCGCCAAAAAACTTTTCATGTTGATTCAAAAATTTTTTTCACAATGTTTAGCTTTCCCTCTCCCTACCCCCAGAAAAGCCCCAAATTGTAGCTCTGAAGAAGAATATCATGACATTTTGTTCTGAAATCAAAAATTATTTTGGTTTTTCATAAGCAAAATTATTACATTTCAGAACAGGTCAAAATTAAACATTTTGGCCAACATACCTGGAGTGACAAAAAACATTTCATGTTGATTCAAAATTTATTTTCAGGATATTTAGCTTTCCCTTTTCCTACCCACAGTAAAGCCCCAAACCATAGCTCTGAAGAAGAATATCAAGACATTTTGTTCTGAAATTAAAAAGTATTTTGGTATTTCATAATGCAGAACATGTCAAAATGAAACACTTCATTTTTTTCCAAAAATTCTGTGCTCATTTCTTAGATGAAATAACTTGCAAAGAGTTTTGGCCTCCCTGGAACACCATTGTTTCAGTGAAGCTGCTATTTTTCCAAAAGAAATTATTGGAATCTGTTCTCTTTTCTTTCCAATTTAATGTTTTCTTCAAAAGCCTATATATCTTCCATTTGTATTGTGGATCATTAATGCCAGGACCAAATTGAAACCAACCCACCATCTACTTTAGCATTAAAGCTCTTAAAAAGCAGAACAAGATTTTTTCTACCTTCTTCACCGAAAGGTGTCACCTTATCAGACCATATGACAGTGACTATGCATATTGTCACCTCTCCAAAGGCAAAGAATACTGCCTTCACACTGCTTCCAGACTCAGGACAGGAATTTAGAACAGGCACTAACTACAGTTATCTATGCTAATTTCAGATAACCAACATTTTGCCTGGCTGGCAATGAAGCAAAGCCCAGTAAGTTTGTCCTCTGTGTAGTTTATCATCAAAGGAGAAAGAATGAGAACATGGGCCTTAGCAGAACTGTCCACTGGTGGGAGAGAAGAGAGACATCCAAAGCTGTAGCTCCTTTACCTTGCTTGTCTCCGGTAAGAACCCATATCTTAATGTTGGCTTTGGCAAGAGTCTCAATTGTCTGTGGGACTCCGTCTTGTAATTTGTCCTCAATCGCTGTGGCACCTAGCAGCTTAACAGAAAACAGCAGGAAACTGGTTAAATCTTCCCATTGCTAGCAAAGGCGAAAGCAGATAATTACTCATGCAAACACAATTGAAATCCAGGAGTAAGGCTGTACTGTTTTTCACTCATCCTCAGCAAATTTAGTGTTCAGAGCAGAGCCCTGCAGATCCTGCAAATGTTATAGTCTCTAATCCCTCAGGCTCAGATGGATCATGAACATGCATGAAAGTATTGGCCAACATGTTTGCAGACCACCACGTCTGTGTTCTTCCACCTGTGCCCTTCACAGAAGATAGAGCTCTCACTGAGGGACAAAGATGGCTGTGGATCCCCAAACCTCCATACACACCCTCTAGTGCGAACCTTCTCCCGGCCATATTGCAATGCAGCAGTCATATGGCTGCTAAGCATCTTCTCAAGCCCACAACAGACCTGTCTATACCCCTGCTCTGCACTGTCACACAAACCTTCACTATTTTAAACTTACTGCTTTTCCTGCATTTTGGAGATATCTGGTGTCTTTAACCTACTGTCAAAGGTACATGAAGGTTTCACTGCTAGCTCTGGTTTAGACAGCATCTACTACCACCTACCTCCTGCTGTTGGGAGACTAAATTGAGGGGTTGGCTTTAAGCCCAAGATCTCTTTTGGCTTCCTGGAATGTACATCATTCATCAGCTATGACTGTTATCAGCTCTGAGGGAACTTCTCCATAGGGTCCTTGAAACTGCACAATTCACATTTGACAGCAGTAATCCGTGGTCCAGCTAGTGAGACCTTAAATGCTTGTAGTATACAGAGTGCACTCCTGGGAATACCTGCTCATTCTTGGCACCCTGAGCCTGAGCTAGAAGCCCAAAGATGGACACCGGGGTCAAATGTGCCCAAGAACAGAGAACAAGGGCATGTGTTCCCAACAGCTGCAGAAAGGCACAATAGTATTGTTGCAGGCCTTTGCCTGTCTGCCCATCACCTAGTGCCACAGCAGCTGTAGAGACAGTCGGGATGCCTTCCTGACCATGGATCTTAGATTTTAGGTAAAGCAATCATAAATAGTAATTTTACTAATCTTCACTGAATATAACCACCTTCCAGTCCTATTCCCCCTCATTGTCCTTATATCCTTACTCTTCCTAAGGACCTTTATCAGGAGTCTGACACATAGAGGGACTTCTGCTCTTGCCCATCAACCTGACTGACTATGATACTTGAGAGTCCTCTGCACCTCTACAAGACCTTTCTATTTCCTTGCTGACTCTGGCTTTCACACCCATTCTCTGTCACAAGCCAGGCTTTCTTACACCCACCCTCTCTCTGTCCCTCCAGCACCTTTGGGAAGTAAAGTCACTCTGTATAGAGTACAGAGAAGGGTCTGGTGTAGAAAGTTTTCTTCTGAGCCACAATTCTTCCTGCTGTGAGCCTATGACCTCTTCTCTACTCAAGCCACAAGCTTCATAAACCTTCCTTGCAAAGCACCTGGCTCCTTTATGTTCTAAATCTCCATGTCTTTCCTGCTTTGGACATAGTCCACATAGCACTTGCATGATCCATTCTCTGGACTGGAGGATTAGCATTTTTCCAGTCCCAGAAGGGCAGTAGGCTCAGCTCTATGAGCTCTTCAACTTCCAGAGGTGATCAGCTCCTCAAATCAGTCCTGCTTCTTCCCAGGCCCTGTGGGACCCTGAGCATGTGGCTAATGGGGGGAGCAACTGTGCAGCTCCCAGGGTTTCTGAGATTTCAGAAACGTGATGCTGTGAGTGAAAAAGCTGAGTTGCTTCCCCTCAGATCCCACACATCCTTTTAATTCATTATTCACAGCTATAAAACACAGGCAGACCCCCCAGGGCATTCAAAAAGCTGTAACAACACTCATGGAGAAAAGAATGATTTGAAGATCACAGTTCAGTCCTATTTCAAATTGACACAAACATGTTCATGGACATCATCTCCCCATCCTGCCCAGGGCTGCAAGAACAAAGAAGACACTCTCTGATATGGAGGGACACTGGGGATTATTCACTGCCTGCCATTTCAAAGAGAGGAAAATAAATAGATCAGCCATTTGCACACACAAAGGATAGCAATGAAATATTTGTGTCCACGTCATCTCCTTTGGGTTCTGGTATGTCACTTCATCACGAGAAAGCTACCCTCACACCCACATGAGTTAAAATAAAACCATTCCCCTGCACTGGTGGGTGACAGCCTGGTTAAGGGCTCCTGACGGAGGTGCCAGTGAAAACCCAGGACTGCCATATTCCTAACTGTTCCCGTCACACAACCCACTGAGATGTTTGCAAAGCAATGTTTACTGAAGTCATACTGAGCTGTTTATTGACAAACCACCAGCCTCGCTGCCTCCCCCAGAGCTTGGCCCAGATTCTGTGAAAAACCAACCATTAGATCTTTTTCAATCTCTTCATATAACTCTGACAATTTATCTTCTCGTCCTTCCAAGGCAGTGCTTGCTTCATGGTGACGCCTGATCCAGTCCTGAAAGTAGTCTTCATCCAGGTTTTTATAGGCCACCACGAGTGTCCTCAGGGCTTCACCAGCAAACTCCTGTGAGACGGGGGTGAGGCAGAATAGGTCAAAAAAGAACAGTCTGCTCACGTGGGCTTACAAAGGACCTTTGGAAAGTAAACGGCTATTTGTAAAAGCTTCTGTGCCCACAGGCTGCAGAGAAAAAGTGAAAAAATCACACTTTTGACCACAAACCTCATGGGTACATTTTAAAAACTAATTCCAGACCATTTGTTTACCATTGCCATCCACAGTCCTCACAAAAAACATATTCAGAAGAGCTTTCCTGCTTTCTGGCTTTAAAGCTTGACATTGACCAGGTAGTTGTTTCCCAGGTTTATGTTTCTCAACATAACATCCAGAACACTGTGATGTGAATAAACACTGAACACAGCCTTTTTTTGAATTTTGAATGTTGACCTGGGCTCAACATTTTTAGGGCACAAATGCTGTCTGAAATGCACAGTGTGGTCACAGTCAGTCATGACACCTCAGCAATACCTTCTAAGTGTGCCTTCTGCAGGCGTGTGATTGACATGTGAATCTCAGTGTTTGGTAGGATAACCAGGATCTTGTTGAGAAAAGTGAGGCTTGAAGTAAAGGTGCATCAGGAACAGGTTACATCCACTGCTCTGCTCTGCCCTCTCCTTCACCAGGAACTTTCTCTGCTTCCCCCAGGCAGTGAGCACGATGTTTAGTGCTATTGCACAACCTCCCTGGTGAAACTTTCTGTTATCTAAGCTGTTAACTCAGCACTGTACCAGCAGGATCTGGCATCAAAAGGGAGCAAATATTGACCAAAACATCCACTTGTGTGAGCAACAACTGTCCAGTGCATACCAACAATAACATAACAAGTTTGCATGATGTGTTTTCCTTGCTGCCCAGTCAATATGCCCTTACATAACCTAGAAGAAGGGGAGGTGAGCAGGTCGCAGAAGAGGGATCACAGTCACTGCAGATCTGAATTGAATTCAAGGAGGTGAACAATTCTGTGGCCCTTTACTGATCAACTGAGTTATTCTGATCCAAGGCATGCTTGAATGTATCAGGTGCCTGGGTTGCAGTGTAACAGCAGACCTGGATGGAAATTTAGTTGCTAAAATACATTGTGTAGTGCCATTTCAGGTGATTCATCTCTTCTACCTAGCCTCCAGCTCCTGCTCCAGAGGAATACAAAACTTCTAATGTCCTCCATTGTATTTTCTATCAGTGTCCAGATATCCCAGATATCCTAGAGCAGTGTAAATGTCAGCTCGTTCCCAAGCTTAGGCAACTGATTTGAGGCCTAAGGCTATATTAATTTCTCCCTCCATTCCACCCCCCCCAAAAAAAATAATTAAAAAACTTGTGCTTGACTGCTGCTTCTAAAACCTGTTTTTTATCTCAATACAAAGTACATTTCCATACCTGCAGAAAAGGAAAACATCAAATGCAGAGATGTTGTGCAGAAGAAAACACTTACATTCAGGTGTTCTGTGGTCTCCTCTTTGAGAGAGTCGCAGGATGAATGAAGCAGTTCATAAAGAATGGTGTCAGCCCCCTTGCAGTACAAAGTCAAGTCACCTTCTGGACTCCGCACTACAAGGAAGAGGAAGAGAAATGCTACAAATCCCAGACTGATGTGCCTGGGATTCACAGCATTTTCATCAAAACAAAGAAAGGTTTTTAGAGGTGTCCAAACTCTGCCAAGTGTTGTCAGCCTCACAGGAATCAAGATGAGCTTTGCTTGGAACAGAAGATAACACACCTACTCTCCACATTAGTGGTAGCAGAACAGGGAACTGTACCCAGATTGCATTGGTCTGAGCAGATGCTCTGTTCAACTACTTGGTTCCTACAGTCAACACTTCAGCATGTATCCAGAAGTCAAGAATAAGTTGTTCTTAGGGAACTGGTCCCGTGCTCCTATTGCTCCTACCAGTAAAGGTACTGCCACTCTCTACAGCTATGAAATTCCAATTCCTGAAATATCTAAGGAGTGGGTTAATAAAGGCTACATAAGCTTTCTCAAATAATTTCTCCTTTTTCATTTCAAGAGAGTCGGCTTCTCTTCTCTTTCTTACGTTCTCTTTTCCTATATCCTCAGATTTTGCTGGTAACTTTCAAGCTGATTAGAAGGCTGACCTTTCCTGCCTTGCCATGAGGAAGGTAAGATAAGCAAAAGGCTTAGTGTCTTCAGAGGGCTGCTCCATCATTGAGGCCCAGATTTTAAGATGTTCTCCTATCAGCCTAAGTTAAATATCTATCTAGTACTGCTGCTGTGTAATTGGAAAGTCAAGGTAGTCAATCTTGGGCACTAAGAAGTAAATGTTATTCAGAAAGCAGGAAGTTTCCTAGGAAAAGGCATCACAGCAGAATAAGGGCCAACTTGAGAGCCTAAAAAGTGGAAAGAAGGGAGCAAAGGGAACATACCAATAACAGACATTCTCTTGCGAACATTGTTGAAATCAAGAATAGCCAGGAGTTCGTAGACTTTTGTTTCTCCCATTTCCACAACAGTGATGGTCTCTGGTGTGCGAGCCCGGAACACAAATCCGAAGTTTCTGGCAGCAGTGACGAGGGCTCCCTCATCAGGAGATTGTGCCTGATACACTAAGTTACCTGACATGCAAGGGAAAAAGGTTAATGTGGCTTCTGCTTTGTTTCTGAGGCTAAACAAATACAAAATTAAAGGCATTATATAATATCAGTTAACACTTTGGTTATCTGTCTGTCCCCAGAGATGTACTACTAAAAAGCACGTTATGTCCACATGTCTCCATCCGGTCCCACCAAATCATCCTCCAAGCCTATGCATGAGGCCCCCTAGACTCTTTTTGGCTCTTTTAACATTCTCTTTGTAACTCAACAGATCTTACTGAGAGGACAACTTCCTTAAGTTTAGCCCCTTCTGGTTACATCTGCATGTATTTTTCTCGTAACCATTTTCACTTTATATGTGACAATTAATGGTTCCAGCTTTTAAAGCATGGTTTTGCTCTGTCTGGGATTTGAGGAAACTGACCCTGTACCTGCAGGAACACTGGGTGAGTGGAGCTAATGAGTCTCCAGTGGATAGGTGTTGTATGTTCTGTGGTTTACAGTAGAGTGCAGCGTAGAGAAGAGTGGGACGGGCCATCTGCCACCTCAGGGAAGCTGTGGCACCTGCAATTTCTGCAATGTGGTGCTTGCAGTAATGTCAGCTTCACCACAGGAACAATCAGGGAGTGGAGGCCCTGGTACTTTCTCTTCCCATGTGGCACCCCCAAATACAGTGATTTATTTGTGGCCACATACTATGGAAAATCACAGAAAGCCAAAAGGACCAGTAACAGCTTCTGTGGACAAAATACATACTGTGGCGCAGGGTGAACATAACCACTCAGTTTGGTGCCTTCAACACTCCTCACCTTCCTTCTTCTCTTCTGGCATCACTGTGTGACAAAGTGAGAGGAGCCGGAAGAACCTGTGTGTCGGGACATCATTCAGCTTCACAGCTTCCACCAGGCTATGATCATAGAAGGCAAACTTCGGATCAGCTAACTGGTTGTACGAGAAATCAACCTTCTCTGTGTTCTGCAAAAATATGGTTTGGTGTTATTTGTGGAGTTCTTACATGATCCCATCAAAGCACCTCCTCTCTTCCTTACAAAGGGCTCTCTTCTGCAGGGCTGTTCATGACAGAGACTGATGAGTCTGAGTAAGTGGGAGGTTATGAGAGCTCCTGAATCACAGAAGAGGACAGGCACTTGTGCTGCTCAAAGCCACACTCAGGCTGAAAACTTGATTAGCTAAAGGTGCTTCTCTGTACCACAGCAAACGCTTCTGCAGGATCTCAGCCTAAGGATTTTGATAGCCGAGAAAGGCCTGCCTTCACCTGCTGGGTGGCGTCATGCTCCTGATTTCAATGGTGGCCTGTGACAGGGGAATGTGGAAGCCCCATTTAAAACAATTAAAAAGGCTGTGTTCTCCACCTTATTCTCACAAAGCAAGAAAAAATCCGGATATGGAAAAAGATGACAGACAAATGATGTAAATGTTCAACTCCACAGGCACTGCCCATTTTGTCTAAAGGTTTAAAACAGGCTTCCTGGAAGGGAATGCAACTCTGTCAATCCTCTGATATCCACGAGAAGACACATCCCTGTTGTCAGGGTCAAGAGCATCATCTTTTGTGGGGTCAAGAGCATGAGCTATGCCTGGGTATGCCTGGTACCTATGCAGGCAGGTTCACAGAAAGCACAGATCCTGCTAGCACTTGAGCACTTACCTCATTAATTTCTATCCTTTGCCCAGACATATCATACACATCACCTGCAACCAAGAAAGACTGATGTTATAGCCACAAACTCCAGATAAGTGCAATCTCTGAGCTTCTCTCCCACACAAAAAAAAAAAAAAAAAAAAAAAAAAAAAGGTTATTTTAAAGCTAGAATTGAGTTAAAATGTTTCAGTAAACACAAATGTCTTGACATGAATACTGGAGACTGATGATTAATATCAATCAGTTTCTATGTTAATCCATAACAAAATCCAAACACTGACAGATGCTTGAAACACAACACAGTTACCATAAAAAAGACTGTTGTTTGGGTAAGGAAGACTTGACTCAACGTGAAACCAGAAAGGACATAGAGCTAGGTAGGAAACAAAGGTGCTTTCATGGGATGTCTTCTCTTTTACCTTCCCTTTGGAATCTGAGACAAAATCCAGCTCCTGGATCATACTGGGTTTGCAACAGTCCCTGGACAACCACAGAGAAGGAGTTGTCAAAGTCTACTCTTCCCACATCTAGGTAGCAAGGCTGCTCCATTCATTTTCCCTGAACTGATGATCTGGTCACAGAAATGGAAGACATATCATCTCCAGAAAACACTATTGGAACATTTTCTGCCTGAAGATTTCACTTGGATGATCTTAACTGTGTCCAGCCCAGACAGATTCAACACTTCACTGAACTAAGCTTGAACTACATCAATGGTAAACCCATACATGCACCAGCAACCTCAACCATGGTGACAGTCAACTCTAGGTACTGGTATTCCTTCACAAAAGCCCTGAGGGTGTAGAAAAAACTCAGAAGCCATGATTCACAGAAACGGCAGATCAGTTGATCCCCTGGGAACTGTAACTGAGAGGCTTTTAGACACCTTCTTCCCAATGGGAAGCCTAAGACTCCAGAGTACCCTCCCTGGCAGCACAACTAATTTATCCTTTCTGATATGGCTTTCCCAAATTCCCCAGAGCAGCAAATCCAAAGAAGTATATTCCAGGGAAGAAGCTAAGCATTTAGAAAACTATAGGCAATACACCATTCTCCTTCTTTCTGCATATTTCCCATTCATTTCTTGAACCCACATCCTATATCTGTGTTTAATTATGACATCCACTTTGGAGAAGTCAACCGTAGGGAACACAGGAACTGAGCTTTGTGGCACAGTAGTCCATCAGCAGGTCTGACATAGACAAAGCAAGCATCAATCTACAAAGAAGCAGTGACTAAATTCTCTGGGGGAATATAATGATGCTAATCAATTAGTCAGTTTGTGAATTGTTAGCACCTCTTGAGTAGTATGAAAAACACTGCCTGAGGCCATACAACAACTGAGACTTTTAAGTCAATGACTGGCAGGATCAGAGTTAACAGCTTTCCACTTTTTCCAACTCCCTACAAATTTTCATCTCTTCTGGTTGGTGCAGCTTGCCAGGGCTGCAGACAAACGAGCAAGCCATTGACTAGGTGCAGACTGAAGGTTAAGCTACCTGAACAGGATGTGTAAAACTGCTGCTCACGACATGAGGAATTGCTGAATGTGAGAGATAGTGGTGTGAAAAGCTGACAAAATTTGCAGATAACACCCTAAGGGATGGATGATTTCACAAGTGGTTAAGAGAGAGTTAGTTACATGAGTTATGTGTAATGTTTTGCAGGGTTAGCAACACCTGGGTAACCATGTCAATAATACCTTAAAAGGCTGAGACTACGTAGGCAGTGATATCAGTAAAAAAAAATAAATATTGAGTACAGATGTAATAAAACTGGGATGACCAATGAGGAAAAAGTAGTAAGGTGCAGGTTAGGACAATACTGGGGCAGAAAAGGGCACGTAAAATGGTGGCAAAAAGGGAAACAAGGGAAAGGAAAATGTAATTGAAGTATGCAAGTGCTGTAATCAGGGTTGTCCAGGCATCCCTGATGAGCAGCCCAACACTTGATCACTGTAATTTCTTACAAGACACTCTCATCTGTATGTCACATGTATTTTCTGTGGAACAAGAGGCATATAATAGAATAAAACCCAGAGACAAAGACAAATAGATAACATACCATAGGATTTGCCATTGATGGAGCACTTGTTGAAACACATGATATTCTGAGTGAGAGTTCCTGTTTTGTCTGAGAAGATGTACTTGATCTGCCCCAGCTCTTCATTGAGTGTAGTGGTACGGGCCTGAGCCGGCGTGTCATTCAGCGGGTAATACATTTTACGGTCCCAGTCAATGTAGAAGCTGTTACCCAAGCGTATAATCTCTACACTGGAGAGAGAGAAGGTGGTAGAATATTCATTACTTTAAGGGACAAGGTCTTTGTCTTCAGCATGACGATTAGCGATTGCAATTAGAAGACAACCTGAAGGTAATGACAGTGTGTACTCATCAGGTCGTCCTCAAATTGCCTGTAATAAGCAATGCTGATGCAAGTCCCACTGGAATATGTTATGTTTATAGCAAGTGCCTTTCGTTTATTTATAAATCAATAACTTATACATGTATTTTAAAAGTTTCAGAGGTTTTCAGACTGAAAAGCAAGGCAGAAACAGTGGGTTTCACTTGGTGCAGCTTGAGTGATGCTCAGAGGGGGAAGGTTTCCAGCAGAGCTCCAGGCTGGGCTGAGCCTAGTGCCAGGGGATGAACACAGCCAGGGCTGAAACAACCCACAGCTCCACAACAATCAAGTCATTGTGCAACTCAATATAACCAAGGAGTCGCATCAGCTGGCAGACAACATGAATTTCCCCTTTGCTGCTGGTGTGGGATGCTGGGAGGGAATGGGATGAATTTCTCATAGTCACCAACACAAAAGAGGGGCTCAGTAGCAAACCTGCCTGAAGAGTTAGGTCCAATGATAAAACTGCACAGGTCTACTCAGTCTACACCCCAGCTTCAAGGCTTTGAGGGCATCACAGATATGTTGCATACCCTCTACTCCTGCTTACCTATTGCAATAGCCACCATAGCCCTATGTTCTGTAGGAAATGGTAGCATTCCCTCTGTTCATATGGCACCAAGTACTATGGATCCTCAACCTGATGACACCTACTTACCCAGCAATCCACTCTTCACATGAGCCCTACAGCCACCTTAAAGGATGTGCCATTTAATTTGATGGGAAGTGCAAGTGGGAAAGAAGAAGAAGATACTACCAGTAACAGGCTTCCAGTCTCAGTCCTATAGCATCCTACACCTACACCTCCCCTTTAACTGCAGTATCATCCTTTCCTCTTCCAGGGCTCTCTGCTGTCCCTGCTCCAACCCTGACAAAGACCTCTGAAACCAGCAGAAAGAAGAAAAGCCTCACTGTGTGTGATTGTCCACACTGAGGTTGCATTTGTGTCTAGGGAAAATGCTGCTCCCAGCTAAGGCAAAAGCTAGTCAGATGAAATATGAAAGGAGCTTCTAGCACATACCTGACATAGAGTGAAATTGGCACCACCGTGTTTAAAATGATCACGTATGACCAGAACATGAGGAAGCCGGAGTAGGAGGCAGAGTTGACACCTTCTGCCCAGGGAAGATAGACTTGGAAGTAGTAGCCTTTATCATACTCCCAGATGCCATTGCCAATGGCTAGGATAAGACACATCAGCGCTAAAAATGCAAAGATCTGAAAAGAAAAACAAAAAAAACCAAAAAACCACCAAATCCAAAGATGCTGCATTTTAGAAACAAGGGTTTTATTATGCACAGGTTATTAAGAAGACCCTAATGAAACTGTGTTGGACCTTTCCTGAATCACACAGAAAGTTTCCTAGGGGTGAAGGGGGAAAACCAGCAAAGCCACAACACTTTTACGTCAGGGACAAATTTACACAGTGCAGAGTATGGCAATTTGTAATCACAAGAGCTCAAGCAGCTGGGTATTGAAGTTCAGACACTTAATCCAGGGTACACATGGACTGCAGAACATCAGATCTTGTTTGGGGTGATTTGAGCTGCAGGTCCTCAAACATCGGGCTCCACACTTGGGAATAGAAACTAGTTGGAGAACTTTAACTGGCCGTTTGGTGGATCTATTATAGTTTTCCTCAATATTTCTGAAAAACTACTGAAGATAATTTTGTAACACAGGAAATCCAGAACTTTGCAGGTTGGATTTCAGCACTGGATATCATTCTGATGGTTAAAGCAGAGTTAATCACTGACTCAGAACTAATGGTTGCCTTGGGAGCTGCTATCAATCTGATTACATTTCCTTTGAGCAAACATAAAGTAATACTAATCAGTGATGTGTATCCTTGGACTTTAGGGAAACCTATTTCCTGAAGCCTTGTTGCTACCAGGGGAACAGCAACTGGGAAGAGAATTCCGAAGTGGGACACCTTTGTGAAAACTGACATTTACTCAGGAACACCATTTAATAGACACAAAAATATTACAAAGGGCATAAAGCATTTTATCTGTTTAAACAAACACAAGAACATAGCAATAGATTTATTTGGAAAAGAATATAAAAAGAAGGTGAAGAGGGGAAGTTAGCAAAAATTAATATCAACTGCAAGGAATTGTAGCACTGTGAAAATCTAATATTCATATAAAATATCAAGAAAAGAAAACAGTAAACTATTAAACAGGTGTGGGAAAAGCAGATATGTTCAACAGACAGTCCTCCATGAAAGAAGGAGGAAGGAAGCAGAAGGAAGTATTTATACCGTATGTTATAACAGATGGAAGAGACAGATTAGCTTCTGTGACAAGGAACACTATGTGGCTCTATCTGTAATAATCATCATTGTCAATCCAGTGGGCCCAGGTAATTTAAAGATGAAAGCTTAGATGGACTAGCTGAGAAATTCTCCCAAACAGTAAGGTTAATTTTTAACAATGCTTTGAAAACTGGGAACCTCCACCATACTGATAATCTGATAACATAAATCCAATATTTTAAAAGTAGGAATGGTGATCAAGGGAAAGATAATCTGAAATTACTCTGACATCCTTCCTGGACAAATGATAATAAGCCCATTTCTGTTGACATATCCTTCTCCAAATACGTGACTTAAAACAACCACCATGCTAATAAAAATGTGAAGATATGGGATCAATAAGCTGCACAACAGAGCAATTAAAAATAATCTTTTTCAAGTATGATCATTAGGCAGGAAATATCAGTAAATTGGGCCATTATGTATAAGGTCATCCATTAATAATCATTAAACCAGTAATCAACATTTTTAAAAGACAGAAATTGAGGTACAAGCAGAAACATTGCTGGTAAAGCTGATATTTGTACTGCTGAGGTAATCCATGAGAGAAAGAAGGATACTTTTATAGAGGGATTTGAATCACTTGGTGAAAAGTTCACATCCAACCAACTTGAGTTTCAATACGAAGAAGCTGCTAAAAGGGGACTGCAGTAAGTAAAGGTGCTGGGGTGAGTTTCTGGGGACATGTTGATTTCCCACATCAGTAGTAGCTTTTCTGGGAGGCCCAATAAATTACTCCGCTAGTGAAATTAGATATTTCTGTTGGTCAAGTAAAAGATATTACTTCTTTCTGCAGACCTTGTCTGTTGTGAAAGAAATTAATTAGAAGAGACAGATGGCTCCTCTATCTTATCACTGTACCCTGAATGATTCCTCACTACCCACAGGTTAAAAATTGACAGTTTGTACACTATCACAATCCATGTAGGAAATTCAACATATGATTCAGCAACAGAAATACACAGGGCTTTGCCATATAGGTTTAGGGAAGTGATTGTCCCCCCTGTATTCAGCCCTGGTGAGGCCCCACCTTGAATGACGTGTCCAGTTTTGGGCCCCTCACTACAGGAAAGATGTTGAGGTGCTGGAGCGAGTCCAGAGAAGGGCAAGAAAACTCATGAGGGATCTGGAGCACAGGCCTTATGAGGAGTGGTTGAGGGAGCTGGGGTTGTTCAGCCTGGAGAAAAGGATACTGAGGGGTGACCTTAGCACTCTCCACAACTCTCTACAACAACCTGAAAGGAGGGCGTAGCAATGTGAGGATCAGTCTCTCCTCCTAGTAACACGTGATAGGACAAGAGGAAACAGTTGCTTCAGGGGAGGTTTAAATTGGATATTAGGAAAAAATCCAGAAGGATTGTCAAGCATTGTATCAGGCTGCCCAGGGAAGCAGTTGCGTCACCATCCCTGGACGTACTTAAAAGATATGTAGATGTGGCACAAAGGGACATGGTTTCGTGGTGGGTTTACATTTGGACTTGATGATCTTAAAGGTCTTTACCAACATAAATGATTCTATGATTCTGTGTCACAGCAGCTCATGTCTACATCTGCAGCTGCTTTAGGTACATTTTGCTTTAAGTGCATTTTGCATGTCAACACTCTCATCCTGTTAATTCTTGTTAACAGCTCCACTCGTGTGCAATATTCGTGCTTACACGACGTTCACTGACATGCTGTTTGCTTTGAGACAAATGCAAAGGACCAAACCGTTAAAAGTGGCCCCGGAGATTAATTTCAGTATGAAGAAAGAACCGTGTGCGGGTTGTTGTAATCATAACCACAGCTCTGCAAGAGAAGGACATGAAAAAAAAATCCCGATTGTAGGGTTGTGCATGCTTGTAGGGTTTCCCACCATGAACTTCCTCTATCCCTGGGTCCTGCCCATGCACTGCCTGTGAGAGATCCTCTGCAGGGCTCGGTAGGACTTTTGTAAAGAGGAGGTGACTTTTGAAAAACATTTCCTGTTTGACTGCGAGTTCAGACTGTCTTGGGTTTATGTCTTGTGTATTGGTGCTTTGAGTTCTGCTCTAGGATTTGAAGCAATAAGTTGTTTAAGAGATGAAAGTGACAGCCCTATTTCTCTGAAAACACACTTCCCCAAACCTGCTGCAAAGCAGATTTTGGAGGAAAAAGCCTTCCTGGAGCTGGTCAGTCCGTCCCCAGTGGTGGAACATTCACTTCTCACTCAGATTGCTGAGAAACACTTCCAAACATAAAAAAACCAGCTATGGTTGTCATCTGGAAAGGTTCAATCCTGATTAACTCTTGTTGGGACAGACCAGGGCAACATTTAACTGGGATATTGGTCAGCCCTGGTTAAGCACTGCTTTGTCCCTGGAAGTTTTATGGACAATTAAACACAAAATAGCTTTGCCAGTGTTAACATGGAACAAGTTTCATTACACTTAAAATGACCTTTTTATAGCAAGCTGTGGCTGCTTTGTATTTCCAAACTCAAGAGCGCAATATACTGCCTCATTTTATGACCGGGCGTTGTAACCTTTGGCCACCCAGTGAGCTGGAAGGACCTGATGCCACATCCCCTCTGTGTACAAAGAGACTGCTGCTTAGGGCAGGACAGAGCTTCACTTAGACACCAAAATGTTAGGTGCCTTAAAAATGTGTGAAGGAGAAAAACACACCCTTGGCTCCATCAGCGCCCAAGAACCCAGGCAGAGGCTGATGCAATCAACTGCAACTTGCTCAGTTTTTTAAAATGGAGCCAGGAGGTAAATTCATCTTGTTCACTTTCATGAAGAGAGGCCAAACAGACTGAAAGCTCTGGGTGGGACCCTGGATTTGTGAAAGGAGATTTGGCAAAACCTTAACTGAACACTAACTTGCAAATTCCCTATTCAGTTTTTCCTCTGCTCCGTTTTTGTGCCCTGTTGATGCCTTCCCACCGCCCTGCCCCACAGCCAAATCCTTCTTTCCAGCTACAACTTAGCAGAACATCTAAGAAAATGTGATTTTTTTCAAAGGCTTGCAAAATTTTGAATGTAGGAGGCCCAAACTTTGCTTGATTTTGCTGTCCTCTTAAGCGCAAGGGAAGAAAACACCGAGGGAAACAAGCTGATGACGATAATCGAGATTTTCACTTGGCGGAGACTGGTGTAATATTACTACAGCCAAGGGTGTGTACTTACTGTACACGGAGCAAGGACTCAAGATGGCTTGAAGATGGCTCTGGAGTGCCTCTCTGTGCTGTGGGCCTGCTTTACAGCAAATATGCACATGCAGACAATCAGGACACTGTTTCACAGCTCTGGGAGTCAGAACAACTGCTGCTGCTTTGGTGCTATTTCTCACCCAGGCACAACATGCTCTGTAGCAACTCATCGATGGGCCCACCTAAAGAGCTTTTGGGATCCTGAGAAGAAAGCAGGAGGGCAGGGCCTGGGATGAAGTGGCAAGGTTGGGGAGTGGGGAAGTCTTGGAGATGCTTGTGCTGCCAGCCCCAGGTCTGAGGAGGCACAAAGTCAGGCAGGGCAGCAAGAGCTCAGGGCAGCCTTGCTTCTGTGGGACACCTCAAGCTCTGCCTTCCCCAGGGCTTGCTCCAACACCTGGCAATGGATCCAGGCTGTCCGGTTGGGCTGGAGAGCAAGGGCAGGAGGGAATAAGAAGGAACAGTGGCCACCGGACCTTCCCAGTGTCACAAACTGAAGATGGTGTGCCGTGCACGAAAAAGCATTAAAAAATTGCACCCAAAATAAAATAAAGGCCTAAAACTAAAGAGCTTTTCTTCAAGCAACATCGAGTAAAGTAATGTTAGAGTGTACATCTTTCTTCCCTGAGCAGCTTTGAACTTGAGTGGTAAAATCTTGAGAGAGTTTCCATAAAAGAAAAAAGTTTCCATACCTCTGCCTGGAAGTGTTTGCCATTTGTTAAAACCACTCACAAGGTTAAACCTCAAATCAGATCTGTTTTCTAACTTGAGGAGAGTGTCTGCTATATAACATTAGTGTTCTCAAATTTCCCAGCTGCTAACAACACCAGTTTCTGATTAGTAATGAGACCATGTCTAACATTTCACCCTAATGTGTTAAGTCAGAATCTGGCATCATGTAAATTAAAAAACTCAATTATCAAGTCCTGTGCAGATATCACCAAAGATGCCAAGAGATTAGAAAGAAGAGGGAGAACTGGTAATGTTTATTTAAATAGAAAACGACAAAATTACTAGGGAAAAAAGTAATTTGCAGGCTTCAAAGTGATTCTCACAGAAAAAAATAAAATATGCAGAGCAAGGGAGAGCAGAGCAAATTAAAAGCTCAGAAGAAAGGTCCTTAACAGTGTCAATGTAATGGCCTTGCTTTGCAAATGGGTTGTCAGAGGTGCTGTAGAGCTCAGGCTGCTAGTAAATAATTATATAATTTTTCTTTTTTATCATTAGTCGCTTCTGATATTTCTTCATTTGTGTGGACAAAGAGGTGGAGCATCTGGAAGTGATGAATGCATCTGAAGAAATGATGCCACATTAATCAGACTTACCACCATCACAAGGACATTCATGAGCCGATCAATGCTTGTCCGTTTAAAAGTTGTTTTTCCACTGTTCTGCATTAATTTGGTGTCTGGCCCTGGAGATGAAACACACTCATGAATTTTAGTAATAAAGCTTAGCCATTCTAAAGCTGATTCTCTCTGAGACCTCACTGTGCTTCGCAGCGTAAATACCCATCACAGCTTTCCTGAAGGCAGGTAGATAGAGTTTATGGTGCCAGTCAGAAATTTAGGCAGAAAAAGGTTAAGTCGCTTGCCTTAGGTTATATGGAGGGAGTCACATTAAGTCATTAATTCTAGATTTTGATCTGGCTCTCTTCTTTGAACAATCAATCCTCCCTTTCAGGTTTAATTACTTTTCACAGAATATCTGGTACTGCTTTATTATTAGTGAGAAGTTATACATCATCTCACGTGTCTACAGCAGTGTGGAAACAACACCAGGTCTGTGGTCATAAAAAACATAGATCTAATGGTCTAATATTATAGATGATCCTGATATTCCAATATAAATTAAAATCACGTATAAATGATGTGGAATTTTTAATCAAATACACTAAAGAGTGAAGAATTTTGAACAAGCCTGGTGAGAGAAATACTCCAATTGGGCTAGTGTGGGACAGTTAATTCTTAAACAGATTTAGTCTTATATTCTTTCTTACTGATTGATCAAGACTACTGTCATGTACTTTTTTGCATGCATCTCTGAAATAAAACTACTTATGCTTACTAAAGCACTTAATTGAGATGGAATTGTATGTTGTAATGTAGCATTTGCAATCCATTTCTCTCTTATGGACCACTATAAAAAAAAAATCTCATATTAATATCTCTTGTAATAAGCATAATTTCTAGCCTAGAGTTAAGACAAGCAATGTCATGTATTGTTTTGCTTTTGTACCCAGTAGAAATGTATTTTGCAAAGAGGAAAATTCTTGGTTCCTTTGCAATGGCTGTGATGTGCTTCCATGCTAGTGCAGCTACGATAGGCAATTCATGACATTTTTTATACCTACCAGCATAAATAACAAGACCAAAGCACCACTCTGTGTTCCTAATCGTACAGCCCCTCAGCAACATCTTTTCGTTGTCCAGGGCATACTTCTCTCCTCGAAGAGTAAGAGTTCCCATGAACTTGTCCAGCTTGTTATTTGGTGCTTCACATTTGACTTCACCTGTAAAAGGAAAAGAAAAACACAAAGATGGTAGAAATCTTCTTGGCCCAGAAATATGTGTCAATACTGCATTCTCAGCTGTTCCCCAAACAGGGAATATGTAGCACTGTCAGGCCACCCCTGACCCTGTATTCCCATCCTGTATCCTTTGTTTACTGATGTCTTGCTCCTTCCCCATATTCATGTCATAATCCAATGGACCACAATAAATTTGCATTTATCCTGTTCTTTGAAGTCAGTTTAGTACAGGTTGAGTCCAAAACAAAGTTTCCACAGCTTTTATGCAGGTGGGAAGAAATGTTGAGCCAGCAACATACTTTCAGCCCTTTAACTGCAAGTTTATAGTGGTAGGATGTTACTGAATAAGTTTAGATAAAAGCGCTGACCTCACATAATTTCTTTTCCATTTTCTTTAAAACTGCAGGAGACCAAGTGAGAAAAATCATAGCCTGAAGCCTGCGAGAGAGTAATTAAGTGAGGTGTCTTTGTTCACTGGCTTTTTAAATTAATCTGTTTTATACCTTAGCTCCCAGAGGCACATAAAAAAAAAAAAAAAGGCACTGGTACTTTTGGCCATGCAGTTGACAATGTAAATGATTGGAGAGTCTTTTTCTATTTCCCTGCTTTATATTTACTTCTTGTAATAAAATGTGTTCACACAAAAACATAAACTCAGATACTTTGGTTTAAAAATTATTATGAATAAATAAATAAATAATGAGCCAACGTTTGCACCTGAGATCTAAAGATTCAAAGCAAAGCCCTGTGGATGTGCTTTGAAAAGAACTGAAAAATACAAATACGCTTCATTGAAAGGGATTCAAAGGATTCAGTCTGTTCAGGTAATCAGCAGGAACGTTAAAGTTATTTTGGTTGCAAACTGTGAGTATCTATTCAAGAAAGAGCATTTGCAGAGAATGCTGCTCTTCCAGTTGTTCTCAGACAAAACACACCAAGCTCAAGGGACTGGAAGCAAAATCCAGCACACTTCCCCCTCCTCCCACCTTCCCCGAAAAAAGAAGTACAACTTTGAGTATTGTGGTAGTCTCCACCAATGCAAATTTTGAAATCAAGAATGGGTGTTTTCATAGAAAAGCAACTCTACTATAAGGCAGGCAAATCATCAGACTTGAATGATGAAGCAGTGAGGAAATTCTGTGACACATGCAAATTCAGAGCTCATACTAACAACTATGCTGATCTTCTATTTCTGATCTTCTGTTTAATCCAACAGCAATCACACCTGTACTCTGTCATTTCTAAAAGCCTGTAGTAACCACACCTTTCTCACGACAGCCTGCATGAAAAAGCAGGCCCTTGGAAAGCACAAAGACACCAGAGTTTTTGAAATGCAGCCTCAAAAACAGCACCCTGAGACTTTAACAAAAGAAAGTCGGGGCATGGTCCCCCACCAGGAAGACTGCATGTCTCCTAATGCCAGCTGTGGGACACCGTCTGAGTGACTACCTAACATGTCCACATCACATCTGCTTTCTAGTAAGCAGGTGGGTCTGAGTTACTGATAACGTTGATTTTGAGGTCAGAAGAGATTTATCCAAATTGGATCGATCACCAAAAAGATGAGATGCTCTGGAGATTCACTCAATAAACCTGCATTAACCCCAGTAACCCTGCAGCTGAAGATATCTCAGCAAGGCACTGTGCGTCCTCCTCCCATTAATAGCAAGAAGGCATCTGGAATGCTTTTCACCCGAAAGAGTTAAATACTGCCAAGTCTACATGTGATAAGTGGTAAGTAACTGAAAAATATTGTATCCTTTCTCATCTCCCAGTTCCCCAAATCAAATAAAGAAGTTCAGTGTTTTGCAAGCCATCTTCCTTATCTGAACCACTGCGATGTCAACAAACATCATAACTCACATTAAGCATTCCACTGAGTGCCTGTATTAGCTGCTCAACCCTTTCCTCTCTTCCTGTCTTAAGGAGTAATTAGATAAAGAGTTACATAAATATTTAAATACTTCTACAGAGGTTTGCTAAGGGAAATACAAGGTTGAGCCTGATTCCAGGCACTCTTCCCAGTACTCTGCCAAATATAAATCATCCTGGGAAACATTTTATTCACTTTAAGTATTGCAGAGGCCACTTTTATTTACAATATAACTGAAATAGAGATTTAAAGGACAAATAAATATTTGATAAAAAAGCGTGAATTTTCCAAAATATTTTGAAACATTTTTTTAATTATGCACTTTCGGGAATGCAGTATCCTTTGTACAGAAAATGCTTGAAAAATTATTCAAGATTAAGACTTTTGTTAGAAAATTATATAGAATCATAGAATCATCTGGGACGGAAGGGACCTTCAAAGGCCATCTAGTCCGACCCCCCTGCAGTCACAGGAACACCCTCAACTAGACCAGGTTGCCCAGGGCCTCGTTGAGCCTCACCTTGAGTGTCTCCAGGGAAGGGGCCTCAACCACCTCCCTGGGCAACCCCTTCCAGTGCTCCACCACCTTCATAGTAAAGGGTGAAGCCTCTTCAGGAAAATAATTAAGGCATGACACTCTGACTATTAACATAAAGCAAACTGCATCTGTAAAAAGATATTTCTCAAAACCTGAAACACCAGAACCCCAGCCAGCAGTTCAGAGAAATCCTCCTGTACTGGTCAGCTGAGACCACACACGTTATCGCATAAAACCTCAATGTAGAAGGCAAAAGAAAAGCCCATTCCCAGGGCTGGTTTGCTCTACCAGGGACCATACCAGCTATGCTAACTCTCTGCCACGTCCCCACCATTTTCTCCTGGAATCATCTAGTTATTTCAAAGAGATTTATTAAATTTTTTTTTAATATTTTTTCCTCTTTATCTAAAAATATTTCCTGAGAGCCTGCAGTCCTTGAGATGTTCCAAGGACAGCAGCACTCACTCCACCCATTTCCACACTTACTTTTCCCGTAATCCTGCCCTCATACTTAAGCCAGCAGGGCACTGCGGAGCGTGACTAACACCACTAGGTCTGTTCCCCCATCCTCTCTCTGCAGACAGATGACGTGTGAGCATGGGGTACTCTGGTTTTGACAGGTCTGGCTCCTTTCTGTGGATGTGCTTCTATATATTCCCTGGTATTCAGTGACAGGATGCATGGGAATGGTTCAAAGATGCACTAGGAGAGGTTTAGTCTGGTCATCAGGCAGCATTTATTTACCGAGAGGGTGGTCACATACTGGAATGGGCTTCCTTGAGAGATGGTCGTCGATACCCCAAGCTTCTCAGTGTTTAAGAGGCATTTGAACACTGCCCTTAGTAACATGCTTTAATTTGGTCAGCAGTTGGACTAGATAACTGTTGTAGGTCCCTTCGTACTGAAATATTCTATTCTATTCTATTCTAAATTTAAGATACAAAACAAGTGCTAAGAAAGGACATATTGCCCATTAATGACATCAGCACTACTAGTCTTTAAATATCTTAAAATGCAGTCTTTATTGGGGCATCAAGAGAGGAGAGAAATGCTGGGAGGGCGAGGCTTCAGGCTGGGAAGCAATCACCTGTCCTGTGTCCACAGAGATAGTCCTCAGGTCTGCACAGTGTCTGGAAAGTGCTGCTGCTCAGAAGCTAAATGTAATCAATGCATCAGCATGTCTGCATCAATGTAAGAGTGCATTGTGAAAATAATTCCAGATCAGAACTGTTGGAGCGTGCTTTTTGGAGAAAGCAGTTTCCACTGTGCATCTTGTGCCCTGACACAAAGTCTTGTCTCAAGGTTAGAGGTGGGTAGTCTTGGGGTGCACTGACTGATGATAAAGAAAATTGGGCAGCCAGGAGAAGTTGTCCCACCAATGCAGTTTCATGTTATAGCCAGGCACACTAAGAGACCTGCAAGCAAAGGTGGACCTCTTTCTCTACATATGCTGTTGATACCCGTTGTATAGGCTGTGATACCCCACTGTTTTCCTGCCACTACATCCAGAGAAGTCACAGAATCACAGAATATTCATGGTCCCAGAAGGGAGCAGCAGACAGCCTGGAAGAAAGACTCACAGGCACTTTCTGGACTCTGTTCTTTGTAAAACCTCTGGAAAGTGGATTTTCCATGTAGACTCACCATTGAACTCTGTCAGTTTCTGAAGATCTTCCCCGAGCTCTGCAGTGACTGTCAGTGCCTGCTTCACCTTCAGATTTGTTTCACTGCAACAAATGACACCAGAGAAAAAAACATGAACTGAAAGTCATAGCTGAACTGAAAGCTGTCCCTGAAAGTCACTTCTGTTCTTGAAGACGGTCTTCTTCCTTAGACATCTGATGGACCATGGCATCATATACTTTTTTCACCTGGCCAAAGGGTGCAGTTGTCTCTTTCAGTTGCAAAGACAGGCAGTCCAGAGGAATTCAGGATATGGTAACATGGTACCAAAGAGGGTAAGGTGGTTCTGTCTTCATGTTTTCCCCACAAAGTGCAAGACCAGGCATCTCAGCTCCCTGAGGATCTCACTGTCTACCCTGCCACTCACACCACACGGAGTCCTGAGGTGTCTGAGAATATAGGAGAGCTCTGGGTCATGTCCCACAGTACTCTGGTCCTGAAGCTTACTCCAGTCTTAGGACTACCTAGCTGGGGATTTTGAAAGGCAATGCCATTTGATCAGGGGCTCCTGAAAGTGTTCCTTGGTACTTGTGTGTTCAAAAATAAGCTATTTTTCAGCAGAAATCAGATGGGGAAAGTCCAGCAGGCTGTCTGTAGAGTCTTGGAAGAGACACAATTTTTTGATCTCTCTGGTCTTGCTTAGTCCTGCAAGCTGATGCTAACCTCAGGCAATGCAGAAAAGGTGATGCAAATTGAGTCATAAAAATGAGGTCAGCTCCAGTTTATTCCAATTAATACAAATGAGTTGCAGCCCTCTGACCTGTGGCCAGTTGTGCCCTGGAGTGAGCAATGTTAGGAAGCCTTTGCAGAGTGCATGCATTAATATTATGGTATAGCAGTTCAAAGTAGATTACTGGAGCTATTCGTTGTGAATATTTCACCCAGATAATCTGGCTAAGAGGCAAGACTAAAGGAGACATGAGAAAGCTTCTGCCAGTGATATAGCAGGAACACATTTCTAACTAAATCTCAGCGTTGGAAGAACTGTCACTAAAAATAAAAGGTAGTCCCCTCCTCATATGACATTTGCATGTCCCCTCCTCATATGACATTGAAAGAGGCAAAAATATATACCATAATATATTCTTTTCACGATACCTACCCAAAGTTTATTCTGCGAATTAGGGAACTCTAGCTACCAAAGCTATGTCAAGTAAGCTTGCAGCACCCAGTGTTACCACAGAAGACTTGGCTGCAGTGAATGCACTTACCCATCCAGTTCAGCTGTCTCGATGTACGTCAGGCTGTGTGGCTCGCTGCTCGACAGCAACAGTAGATCGGCCTGAGCACAGACAGACAGACAGACAGACTCGGTGTGAGTTCACACGGCCAGAGGGAAGGAAACTGCAGTGCCAATTGTGGTTTCTGCACACTGCAGGTCTCTGAGGCAGTTATCATCACTACTGACTGATTTGCATCGTTACAAATAAGAATAACCACAGTGACTAACTGTGAGCAGGATGGGGAGAAGCTACACTCACCGTCACAAAGTTGTTGTTTTCTAGTTTTATTATATCCCCAACTTGGACGTTCATCCATTTTTCATCCTTTAACCTGCAAGAAATTTCCTGGTAAGAAGGCACATAAAGCAAACAGCACTTGGGAAAGCAGAAAATTCTGCTTTGTTCCTGAAGCCAGACTGTAGGTGCCATCAGGCTGTTGATAAGATGGATCAAGTGCCACGATGAGGCCTGACCCATACCGAGCTAAGGTATCACCATGATCCAAAAAAAGCAGTAACAGCGGTTGGGGTGCCACATGCAGGGTTGAGACCAAGCCCCACAATAGCAACACAGCCCCTATGCACTGTCCTCCTGCCTGGAGTGACTGCTCCCTTCCTTCTCCTAAAGGGCCACATTGCCTTTGAAAAGAACTCCCTACTTCGTATATCAGACTTCCCAAATGCCTGGGAAAATTGCCAGTTGCGTCAGTTTTCCTAAGTGCTATGATGGGCCAGAGCAACAGATCTGGTTCTATGGAGGCCTGGCTGTCAGGAGGAAGGTCCATGCAGGTGCTTTGGATGTGCGAGTGCCTAGCTAAGCCTGTGCCCACAGTGGCCTTCAAGGCACTAAGCAAGAAGTGCAGGCAAACAGGCAGGGGAACTGCAGGCCCCAACATTACCAAGTCACGGTAGCTGCGTATGCAAAATCTAGGGGTGAGGAATACCAAGAGCTACATCAAAACAGGACTGGGGTGTTCAGGCTTGAGCTCAGCTCAGCCTTGCTTGTTCAATGTTGGTGGGAGTTGGGCAGTACTTATGGTTCCTGGTTGTTGACCAAAGGCAAAGTATTAAAAAATTTTTATTTCAATTCCTAGACACAGTAACCAATACAAGTAAACTAAGAAACTGGTTTACTTAGCAGAATGCACAAAAAGTATGTTCCTTTTCTTCAGTTTCCAGTTATGTTTTTAACTGATCATCTGTTGGTGTTTACACAACATACTGCTATTTATAGTACGGAAAAGAAAGCCACAAGATACTTCACAGCTGTCTCCAGCTGTGTCCTACACACAGTTGGACTCTCTGGAGCTGCAGCTAAACAGGACATCTGTCTGCCACAAAAGCCAAAGCTTCTGCTAGTTTTTCTGCAGGAAAGAACAGTGCTAGCAGTACAATGTCCAAAGCACCCAGCTGAAACGCTCTGAGTATACCTAAGACAGAGGTGCTACATGCATTCAAAGTATTATGTTGTGTATGGGGAAGCAATTCCTGCTTCTTAATTTAAAATAACTTGGTTTTGCTTAATGCAGAAATAAATGCTGTGAACATAAATGCCTGGTTTTGCTTAATGCATAAATAAATGCTGTGAACATAAATGGACAAGCAAATATAGCCTTGCTTGTCATTTCTAGGTCAAGGAGTAAAATAATACAATACTCTCAAAGTATGACCATATACATACACATACATATACATACATATACATATACATATATATACATGTATATATGTATGTATATATATATGTATGTATCTATCTATCTATGTATGTATGTATCTCCAGGAACACAAAAAGTTTACTTTTTGTCAGTACAGGGTCACAGCCATAATGGCTGCTCTGATTGTGGCACTGTATCTTGGGTTCATTAATCAGACACACAGAAATGCACAGTTAACTAATGGTGTGGAAAAGAATTCCATTTTAAGTTGTTTTGGAATCACACAGTAAAAAAAAAAAAATTACAAGCAAAAGAAAAGGACTTACATGCCATTGATCAGGACTTGGACTGGGCGGTTGTTGACGTGTTTGTCACTTTTGTGTCGATTCTGAAAATTTGATCATTACATTAAAAGGCATTTCCAGGAAACCAGGCACACAAGAGCTGTAGGCAGTTCATTAAAGCTTTAGGTTTTCACCCAACTGGCTGAATGGGTCAGGCAGATTAGGGCCACAACTAGGCTGTATTTGAGCCCATATACTAGTAACATAGGGCATAACTGGACTGCAAAGAGCAGCAAGCAACATGGGGCTAGCTTTTGGAGGAAAGAAGAAGGGTAGAGCCTTATATGTCATTTAGCACAGTCCTGACTCCAATGGCATTGGTCCTGCCCATCACAGGTTTGTAAACACCAGGGAAATCCATTCCTCTGCTCCGATATGGAAATTAGCCAGAGATCATCAAAGAATCAAATCATAGAATGTTTTTGGTTGAAAGGGACCTTAAAGATCATCTAGTTCCTACCCCCTGCCATGGGCAAGGGCACCTCCCACTAGACCAGGTGGGCATTGCTCCCCGGGGAAAGCACCTTATCACCTCTCACTTGCCCACTTGCAAAGCTGCACCCAGCAGCTAGACAGAGCATCAACATTATATTTATAATGAGAGAAAATGAGATGCTAAACTCAGTTCTATAATCACCCCGCGAGTCAATAGACCATAAGCTCTTATGGGAGCAGACTTCAGCCAAAGTTGAGCAAGTTTGAAAAATAACACACAGGTTGTATGCTTACTTCCTTTTTTCCACCTGTATTGCAGCTAGATGCCAAAAGATGAGTTCACCAAAGTGGAAGCCTATGAACAGTCTTCTCTACATGCATCCACGTTAATTGATCAGTGACTGTATTTTCAGATATGCTGAACAGTTCCAGAGAAAGTCAATGGAGTGGCTGGGCTGCTCAGCAATTTGGAAATTCTAGCTCCTTTTTAGGTAATGAACTATGGATTTGGTGATCTAATCTCAAACTCCATCTTGGCCATGGACCAGTTCTCCAACTACCTGCCACTGGCTGTGTTTATTTTAAGCAGTTCAGTCATTCCACAGAAGAATCATGAACAAACTCCAAGGTACAGGTCAGAAATACAGATCTTACAAAATCATCAATGGCATCCTTGACTCCTGACACAGCCAGCACCAGCACTAGGGGCACCACCGTCGTAAACCAGGCCAGTGAGGAAATCTGAGGAATCAGCTGTAGGAAGAAAAGATCAGAGTTAACAAATTTCCTGCCAGTTCAGCAGAGGGATGGAAGCAAAATACTCTTTTCTGCAGAAGCTATAGATAACATTTTCCTATGATACCTGAATACAGAATAAAGACAGAAATGCAACTTTAGCACTTACGCGGCATCACACAAAGGTGGGAGATACAGGGAACCCATGCTTTGCTTACAAACCAAGCTGTAATTCAGATTATAAACATGGAGATGTCAGGAAGTACAGGGAGTTGCTCTTTCTTGCTGTTTGTAACATCAGTATTGCTAAGTCCCCAGTGGATTTTTCTGGAGGCGTTGACATGGGCAAGACTGCTCTGAGGGATCCAGAGCTATCTGAGCAAGGCCTGCTATGCAGAGCCTTCAAATGCTTCTACTTTTTGTTTCAGTAATGCTTCACATTTTGCTGAAGTAACTTTCACATGAATAAACAACACACAGCACTTCACAGGGCAGGCCTTGCTCTTCCAAGGTCAACAGAGACATTTTTGTTTCTCACATCTTTAATAGTGAGAAGATCCAAGAGTTAAAAGTTAACTTGCTATGTCTTCAGTGACCCAGGGATAGATGTCCTATGCCAGCAGTCCCTTTCCCTAGAAGGGACTGTGTCCATCAGATTGGATCTGGACAGTGTTAACTCCAAAAGCATTATGAAGTTCATAGAATCATGAGTCGGGTTGGAAAGGACCTTAAAGATCATCAAGTTACAAACCCCTTGTCATTGGCAGCGGCATCTTCCACTAGACCAGGTGCTCAAATCCCCCTCCAGCCTGGCCTTGCAAATTCCAAGGATGGGGTATCCACAACTTGCATAGGCAACCTGTTCCAGCGTCTCAACACCCTCAAAGTAAAGAATTTCTTCCTAATATCTAATCTAAATCTCCCCTCTTTTGGTTAAAAACTATTACCCCTCATCCTGTTGCTACACTTCCTGACAGAGAGTCCCTCCCCATCTCTACTGTAGCCCCCTTTAGGTACTGGAAGGGGTTGTAAGATCTTCCCAGAGCCTTCTCTTCTCCGGGTTGAATCCTAGCTGTCTCCATAGTAGAGGTGCTGCAGCCCCAGTTGACATTTATGCCATTAAAGCAGCTGACAAAGGGTGGAAACTGCTTTTTGCTATTGCAGCTTCTGCTGCACTGTGACAACCCCAATCCTACTGGCACCACAAAATCCAGCCAGGAGGAATGACTTTTAGGGGCAAGCACAGCCCCACTCAGCTGCAGAGGCTGCAGAGACATGTAGCTGCTCCCTTCCCACCTAACTGAGAATAGGGACATCCTACTGAGCTGTGCCAAAGGATGGGGGAGGCAGAGTCCCCACTGCCTACACATCACATCCACTCCTGATGCAGGAAGAGATGCTCCCAGTGCTATGGGGATGGAGTGAGTGGGCAGAAGAGGGGAAAAATTAAATGTAAAAGCCTAGAAGCTGTCCGCTTTAGCCTACCTTGATGCAGGAATCAGAAAAATGCTCTATGCTTTTACACATTTGCTCCTAGATGATTCCACTAAAAACACAGTGGAATAATAGTTCAAAATAGCATGAATTTGATAGACAAACAGCTAGAGTTTGAAATAGTATGAATTTGATAGACAAACAGCTAGAGTGCAGCACAAGAACACATGAACAGTGCTGTTAGCTTAGCTGAAAAAGCACTTTCTACTAGCTTCTTGAAAAACATATGTGGGATGAAATTAAATTTCCCATATTTGTTCCTTGTAAATAAGCAATGAAGATTGTATATGGTTTGCTACAGGCTTAAAGAATTTTGCCTATGTTTTTTGGAGCTGAAATTGAAAAAGAGCATTTAAAAAGGTAATTTTGGAAACTTACATGTACTGAAATGGTCAAATTTAAAATAGCATGCTTGAAACACAGTCAAAATTATATCTGGTTTTTTTTTCTCTTTTTTTTTTTTTTTTTAAAATAACATGTATTCCAGAATGACTCAGCTTGTACACTGAATTTGTCCATATCCTAGCAAAGGGGCAGAAATCCTGATATCAATTCCTCTGGTGGGTTCAGCTTTCAGACAGAGTAGTATGGCCAACAGCAATGGGCCAAGTGTTAGGAGCCATTACAAGCCACCAGGTTCAATAGTGTTGCCAATGTCTGACAAGCTCCTTATCAGCTCCTCACCCTGCAGAGCAGGGAACAGCAATATTCAGCTTTAGGCAACCTGCTCCAACCTTGAGCAGGTTCCTAAGGTTCCTTCCTGATGGTTCCTGACCTTCCAGGAAGGTTCCTTCCTGATGTTAACTCCTTCTTTCCAAGGGAAACAGTACAGGTTACAAATTTGTTCTTCAGCTTGCTGTCTCCTTTGAGACTGCCAATGGAATTTGCCATAAATCCATGGAAAAGAGACAGCTTCCTTTTGTACTACAAGAAGAATAAGTAATGCAAATCCAAGGACAGCCAGGAGCACTCAGATGTAGACACAAAGGGGTAGTAGGATGAGGAATGAAAAATAAACACAATTTGTTGAAAACTTTAATTACATTTTTTTCTTCATTTAGTTTAAACCCTCAAATCCAAAGGTAGAGGATTTTTTTCCTGGCCTACTTTCTGTCTACTTCAAGGTTTTACCAAGGTGCTAACTCACAAGAGGGATATATCTTGCACTTTATTGCAAATGTCACTACGCAGACCAGCTCTGATAACAGATAACACAATCTGCTAGAAACAGCATGGTACATTCATACCTGCAAAATCAGCAAGAAAAGAAAGTAAGCGTTGGCTATTCGCTGAAACTGCTCAAACAGGTTGAGAGGCAGGAAAGTGAAGAAGTTGTATTTCGATGTTTTAATTGAATTGTTCTGTAGGGGAAAAAAAAGGGGGGTAAAATAAATAGGATTGATAAAACAGGAAACAAAATTACAGCACAACCCATTTCAACCGTGTTTTTCTTGCTTATATTTAGCAATAGTATTGTTTCCAACAGCAGCTAAAAAAAAACATTTCCTTTTCCCCCACATAATCATGCCCAGCCTGGATAAACAGACATAATTCCTCTTGGAATTGGTGAAAATATGATGCCCAGTTTATGCCAGTGCAATTGCAGGTAGATACAGGTACATGTAGTCACTCACAAAGAGAGACACATTTTCCCTTTATTAATCTCTCTACTTACACAATGCACAAATAGAATTTAAAACTAACCAAGATGCAACCAAGACATTTTGCTGGTAGTGTCTACAAAGCAGTGTTAGAAAATGTATCCTTGGTCAACGATCAATAATTTGTCTGAGACTTGGAAACACCGCTTGGCTGGACAACCACATGGGAGTGATAGGTCCTCCCAGGAGCAGAACATGACATTACTATTTTCACCTGATTCAGCAGCCTCTCCCAGAGCAGTAGCTTGTTTCTATTCCACAAAGATCACTTGAATGTGGTCTTGTGCAAACAGCCACTAATATGAGAACTGGCCATTTCAGTAAGCGAGTTGCAGCTTTGTTCCCTATTTCCAGTTTCCTTTTCTAATTGCAGATGGCCCCTCCAGACACAAGCAACATCTACTCCCCGGTCTGTCTTCTTAAAACCAGAGAAAGACCCAAGTTTAAGATTACAGAACTGGGTATTTTCTTCCATGAAAACCAGAGTTTTTCAGTCCAATTCTTGCCACCTGATAGACAGGCTCAATCCATTACACCGGATATGCTAGGGCTGCTAGGGCTGCCCCTTCGTTATTTAGGTGTGCTAGACTTTCTTTTTATATTAAGTTTATCAAGCATTCATCCAGGTTTAGTCCTGGAAGCAATAACTTCTATTACCAGCACATCTAATCTTTCCCCCACAGATATTCTCCAGAAGATGCCTATTAACCTCCTCCCAGGGAATTTAAGGTGTGACAGCACAAGGAGGCAGCTATTACACAGTGCACCATCATTCACTAATAGATTTACAGGTTCAATGGAAGAGAAAATAGTGATGGTAGTATTGTAATAGCCTTTAGATATTGATAAGCTAGTGGGAGCACAGGAATTATGAATCAAAGGCCACTTCCAATCCATGCGTTAAGCCAGGATCCCAGCGTCTAAACTGACACACATCTTCACATTTCCACTATTAAATCAGTTATTTAAGATCACCACCATAAGGTGTGTGTGATGGAAGCTATTCCATTGCAGGCAGTTACTGGATTTCTGGCTTTGTCCAGACACAAAGTATAGCAATATTCTTCATCACTAGCTTCATGATATAAGCCAATGAATAAGAGCCAAATCCTTCCATTGATTGCACTCCAGCAAGAAAAGGTGTTTATCAGCAATCGTCATAGAATCAATATTGCTTGTCTCCTGGCATCATGTAGCCAACCCTGGGTGTGGTTAATTCTGCCTGTGATCTAAACATCATGACACATTGTTAAATTTAGCTTATTTCAAAATTCCTCACCATGGGATATGTGTTCCACAGCCAGTGCTAAAACAGAAGCAATGGAATAGCAGTATTCTCAGCAAACCCAACACACAGAGAATTAAATTACTTGCTTGGTAAGCCTGTGTCCACCAGACACAGAGTCTGACAGACTTTTTAATAAAACCTGGATCTAAAGATACTACCTACTCCCTCCCACAGCATGGCCACTTACTTAAAACAAAACAAAACAAAAAAAAAGAAGTAAGATAGTGGCTGCAAGAAAAAGTAAGGCGATTGACCTCTGTGCGTCAACATATTTCAGAGGGTTACATACAACATGGGAAAAACTACTCAGTAAACACTCACATACAGTTTATCGAATGTGGCCTGCAAAAATCTCAGAGGCGGATAAGAAAAGTATGGGAGTGGTTTATTTCGATTCCTGCCTTCTATTTCTGTCCATTAATTGCGTCAAGAAAACCACTGAATGAACCAGAGCTATTCATTTTGTTTCCTTTTCCCATTGCCATTAGGCATGGTAAAAAGCCCGGGCATAACAGCTTCCGAATGTTCAACTGCAGGAATCTGGACATCCAATATCTTCTCCAGAGTATTTCAGGATCATTATATTGTTTGACACATACCATGTTTTGGGACACTGGGATGCTAAGGACCTCAGGGTAAGGACAGGGTGTATCACAGTGGATCTTCTAATTGTTCTAAAATCTATAATTAAAACTAAGCACTAGAAAAAAATAATAATTTCTTTTAATCACTGTGAAGATTTCTTATTCAACAAGTAATTTGTTCATGGCCCTGAGGGGCCAGGGAAATTTCAATATTAAATAATAAACTAGGGAAAATTTCAGTCTTTCCAATTCAGAGCTCTGTGTTCCCACACCAAGGATACAGCTGAAGCTCTGTGTAAGATATTAGTTATGTTTCCATGTAATACTCCAGGGCTTCATGCTTTGACAACTTGGGCTCTTGACTGACTACAGAGGAATCTCAGTTGGCCTCTGCTCTTGGTCTGATCCTGTTCCGTGCTGCTTAACACCATCATGCCCTGTTGGTCCTTTAGAGCTGTACCAGAACCTGACTCTGGGACTGGAGGGGTGCTACGTGGACCTGCACCACCAGTGTGTTAAACAGTCCACACGCTGCCGTCGTTCTATAAAGCAATGCCTCTAACGCACCATCCTCCTTAGCTCCCCCATGCTCAGCCTTCAGTCAAGGAGAATCCCATATGGGAAAAGTGATGGAGAGGAAATATCTTTGAAGCAGCAATTAAGTGGCCTTACAAGAGCTTCTGGTTTTCCTATAGATTTATAAAAATCAAGCATCTAAGAAAAGCAGCTCTATAGGCTAAGCACAAAGATGGAAATCAGGAGCTTTACACTTGTGTCTGCCCCAGACTTCAGTTGACCGTGGGCAGCCCCTGCATGTGCCTGTGTCCTACATGAATGGCTGGAGCATGGATACCCACCATCAACCTCAAGCTCTCCAGATGCAAAGCTTGACATGAGAGCAATGTTGTCCGTGGGTGAGGGATTATTCTCATCTGCTCTTTTCAGGGGCTAGATTCACACCTCCTGGAGGTGTGACTCCACCGAAATTCTGTCCCTAAGAATAGTGCTCATTGCGCCACAAGTTACACAAGTCCAGATCTGGCAGATGAGCTGTTGCTTTGGGGGTGTTTTCAGAAGCCTGCCTGTGACGTCTGACCACAAGCAAACGCTCAGCAGATGGCTCCTACCTTTGTTCGCTGAGCAAACAAATTTTCTCCTCACCATAAAACACACAATTTGTGTGACTGTAATCTCGCCATTTGTGGCCAGATTACAGGGGCAAAAGAGTGGCATGTGGAAAAGGCAGGGTATGGCAGAGTATTGACCATTTGAGTTTATTCCACTGACCCAGTGACGTGCTAATTTCTAGCAGCTGGACAACCTGGCTCAAAGTCCTAGCAAAACCTTGGCCATCTTGCAGGGAGGTGTTGTGCCATAACACCTGGCAATTTCACTGGTACCTGGACAGCCCAAGGCACAGACCAGAGAAGCAGCTGAGAAGCAGGAATGGTTTTTCCAGGTGCTTTGATAAATCCTTGCAAGGATGTGGCAGGACAGCAATTCAGTGGCACTTCATTTAACAGCAAGAGCAAGCAATCTGAAAGCACACAGCTGCCATGTGCAGCAATGTGACCATGTGGCTGTGAATGTGCTCAAGGGCATGTTTAATAAACTCGTGTAACAGGGCAAGCGATGTCACGAAGATTTGTTTTCATAGGTAATACAGAAAAGCAAGGCTAGATCAGATTTAATCCCACCAAGTTCACTGTCTTATGCCTGATGGTGGGCAGCAGCCCCAACAGAAGATCAAGAAAGGCCAACAAGATGCTGATGGGGTTCATCTGGTCCTTGTGAAGATCTCATCCTGACTCCCAGAAGTAAAAGACTGGTGGAACACCAGAAATAAAAGGATCTACATCCAACCCACAGTCCTCTTATTTTTTTCCTTCTTTCTTCTTTTTTCTTTTACCAGTTTTGGGAATTTCTTACATATGTAACTTCTCGACCTCCTTCTGGCAGCAATAATAAAGTGCGTTCCAGGATCCCATCACATGTTGGGTTTTCCAGGAAAATCTCTAGGAAAATGTGGTCCTTGGCTGTGTTTTCCTGTGCTGTTCTTTGTGCCTGGACTTATCCCATTACAGAGCTGTTAATCCATGTAACATTACTGTGGTGAGTATCCTCATCTTGGTGGTACAGAGGAGGACAAGGAGGCAGATGGAAGTGGTGAGGTTTGATGACCTCATGCCGTCGCTCACAGACAGGCCAATGAATAGGATCTAAAGGTCTTGTCTCTTCTTTGACCACATTGCTCTCTCCTCCAGCTCAGCTCAGTGCCCAAAGCTGCTGCCAGACGAGGAGGAGAAGAAAGAGCAGGGTAGAACACTGATGAGTGATGTAGAGGAGGCAAAGTCCAAGCTACTGTACCCTGCTCTTTAAGGTCTGACACAACCAGACTCCCGAGCAGTATGGAAGAAGATTTATCTCCATGAGGTTTAAGATAAGATGAAGAGGAGGACTCAGTCCAAAGACAGTCTATAGACTTCATTGCAGCTCATGTCTGGCACAGCTCAGCTTTTCTGTGCCTATCAGGGTCCTAATAGACCGTATGGCTTGGAACTTCCAACCACAACCCCTGTCCAGGGCTCAGGAGCTCCACCTAAGCCCAGCCCTGGGCCTTCAGTCCTTTCCTGAGCTACGTTGTAGGAGTATCAGTCTCCAGCCTAATGTTCGCTCTAGTCTCACAGATGGGCCTATCCACCCCTTCCTCCTGGATGGACCTTGGACCTGTGGAGCAAGTTTTGCCTTCAGTCCTGTCTCCTGCTACTCCTGACTGGGCTCCCAAGATGGACCCTAGACCTGGTTCATCATCTCACCTTGTCTGAGATGGGCCCCATTGCTAACCCAGCTCTGGATGCTATCTGACTGTGCCTCCACTGGTATTCGGATGAATCCAGCTAATGCCTTCCTAAATGCAGAAAAAGCAGTGCATATTGCTGCTGTAGCTGTTCCTTCAGGGGTTACTCAGATCACTTTTCACATGATCAGACAACGCTCCTTTCAGCCTTGAGCATGATGAACACTGGGAAATGTCTGCAGGTTGAGATGAGAGGAGAGGGCAGCCGTTGCCACCATCCTGACCACTGACTGACAAGGTTCTTGAAGATAACCCACCAGGCATACTTTTCAGATCAAAGCATGCAAGGGGAGGAGGTGGAGCAGAGTCTGAGCCTAGTACCAGAGCTCCTTGCTCTCTGATTAAATTTCAAAGAGATAAGAACTCAGCTGCGATCCAGCCCAGGGCAATGTGTATTTGCCATGTACATCCCTCCTGTTTCACTAGAGAATTCGTCAGGTGACTAGTGAGAACAAAAGCACAGCCCAAGCAGCACCCTCGCTTGTGGTCCAGCAGAAAGGATGCTGGTTTGACCCCAGATCCTGAGCCAAGATGAAATTTGTCATTGACTCATGGGCCCTGCATTTCCTCTCCTATTGTCTGAAAGCCAATTTCAAAGTTGTTTTCACAGCCCTTCATGACGTCCCAGGGCAGCTGTGCTAAATTCCAAAGTGAAAGCAAAGAAATAAAAGGGAATTGGGATCTGAGCACATATTAAAAGTCTTCAGAAGAGATTTTCTTCTCCAGAGTGTTGATAGACAAAGAGCCCACTGTGGTGGACCCACACCGGGCAGTCCCCCCTGCAGCTGTGGTGGGGACAGTGCAGACAGATTGAATTGCCTCAGATAAGAACCTTGATTAAAAACCTTCAATCTTGATGGTCCACATCTGGTACCTGGATTTTCACTTTATTTCAGTCTTTACACAGGTTAATCTCTTACTGAATTCAGGAAGAACCTTTCTGTCTGCAGTGTGAATAAACTCAGGATTAGGATTTGGACTTTTCATTTTCATAGACCTATATCAAGTCCATTTTTGTGCTGCATTAAGTGCCTTTGCATGCCATTCATTCACACTCGATTTCTGAGTCATTCCTAACTAATTTTGTGAGCTGGTGGGTAGCACATACCTTCACACTCAGCCCTTCCAGTTAACTGCACAGCACTTTGTTTTAAAGTTTGTTTTATTTTTCTAAGCTACTGTGTTCTTATTGTGCAGGATAAGGCCAAGGGTGTCTGGGGCTGCACCAGTCTAAGTGCTCTCATTTCAGCTTCAGTCTTCACACTAAGTCCAGATAAACCCTGTCTTACCCAAGCACTGCTGCAGCCACTGCTTGGAGCTGCTGCCCTTAACTGCAGGCACCTCCGGTTATTTAATCACAGCAAAAATCATCAGCGGACACATAAAAGGCTTCTTCAGATAAGAAACACTTCCTTTGTCCCTCTCTCAGTCTTTACTGCCTCTCTCCACACAGACGAAGGAGACCACTCCAATCTTCCATGATGTATTTCATGTGTCCATGGGGCACATTCAGTTCTTCTTATGACACTGTCCCTCTGCCTCACCACGAACTCTCTGTGTTAAGGGGACTTCTAGCACATGCAGCTCTTCTCCTTTTCTCCTCATCCTACCCCATCAGGCCAGCCTCCTTGGCATTGTCCAACCCTCCTACCCAGTGGTGCCCAGCTAAAGAGGCTGCATGGCTGGAGCAGTGTGGCAGGGACACACTCCAGCTTGGCCTCTCATATATTTTCTCTGGGAGGCAATTTGCCCTCCACAGTCTCCTGCAACTCCAAGGGTGATGGATCTGGACGTGCCCTTGCATGCATTGGCAGGATCTGCTTTCCAAGGTGCAGCATCAGGTTCCTGCAAAGCTGGTTTGAGTGTATTCGTGAGCCTTGCTTCATACCAGGAGGGCCAGTGTTCAGCAGCTGCCAGAACTGATGTCAGACTCCACACACAATAGAGATTTCAAGTTTTTCTCAACAACTCTCTCCTCCCTCCACAGATATCCTGTAGACTTTGCACTGGGAAGGGATGATAACCACCAACTATTCAAGGACAACACACCCACCTCCAATTGTAGGTTCTCACTTCCCTGTTCTCACTGAGACTAAACAAGGACAAAGCATCTCTGTACCTTTGATCTATGCCTACATAATGGAAACTCTCTTTTTAGTGAAAGGGTCAAACCTTCACACCAGCTATGACATACAGCCTGGCTGCAGCAGTAAGGCAATACACAACGCCTCTGCTGGCATTTCCTTTTCTTTTCCTTAACGGCCTTTCTTACTGCCTCACCCTAAAGAAACATTTACTGCCTCACCTAGCTTTGTTACTAGAACCTGTTCTATAGCTTTTATGGTCTTAAGTTAACGTGGTCTTAAGTTAACAAGAAAAGTAAGTCTCATTTCTGTGCTTTCAGTGTCTAAAATACTTTCTAAGCCTTGTTATATTGCTGGGTTTCCTTCCATTTTCTGCCCAGTGTCCCTTTTATCTGGCTGGAATAGCTATTGGTGCAGCCTTCTTTGTGCCTTGAGAGGAAGCAGGACTCTTGTGGAGGAGGACAAGGACTAATGGTCCTCATTGTGGGACCAGGAGCCGAGGATGGCTCTTCTGGCTCTGTAAAGAAGACTCAAATCGCAGTGTGGCTGCCCCACATGGCTCATGCCCCAAAAGAGCTGAGCACCACAATGAAGACCAACTCTTCTGTTGTTTGCTTGTACATGGGTCAAATTAAATAAATGAGGGTGGTAAGTCATCTTGAGGGAGGATTGTGGCTGAGGGAGATGAAGTAACTCTGTCTAGAAAATTTCAACACACTGAAAAACAACTGCTGTTCCTGAGCATCCCAGGGCAAGCTCTGGCATTTGGACAGTCTTAGTTCCCCTGGACACCATCCTGATGCTTAGTAGGCAGACAAACCTGAACATGAGGAGGAGGCCCAGATTTGACCCTTGCAGTGGACCACAGGACTGTAAGAGGTAACTTTCAGGGCACTATGCACATGTTGATGGGAGGGTACTAGGAGACTATCTCCCTTTTTGGGCATCTCCAGATGCACTGAGCAATCTATAGCATGGAATCTGAAGTAACCTATAGGCAAGGTTAGTCCATTTCTTACACCATGGTAACGTGGGTTTAATAAATTGGACTTTTTCCAGGACCTACTGAAAATAAGCAGCCCATGATTGATGTGCAGCCCTGCAGAGTTAATGCAGTGCTTGCAGCACCACTTATAGCCATTTAGTACCTCACCACTCACTCACCAACTCACGGCTTGGCTCTTTCTGATTTTCTTTGAGATTTCCTAAGCCTCAGTCTACACTGGACTGCAGAAATCACGAGCCACGGCCGACTAAAATGAGGGGTAGGATTACTGACATCTACTGCCAAGTTTTAGCAGATTATATTGAGCTGCCTTTTTGGCTGCCTCCACTTTCATACCTGATCAATAGACTCTTACTGAAACCCTCACAGTCTCCTTAATTTTGGTTGCTTGCAAAGCCTTGGGCATATAAGCAATCAGCTGGGAAGAAGTGACATGCAAAGTCAATCTTATGAATGGCTTTTCACAGAATGAGGCTCAGAATCCGAATTGATGCTTGTTCTCCCTACCCAGAAACCATTGTACATCTCCCTCCTGCTTTCCTGCCCCACTGCTGCACGTAGTCTGCATTGCAGTCATTCAATGGAAGATCGCAAATCCATACATAGTGGCAATACCCACCCCAGTACTCTACTGGCAGGTTCTGTGGAAATGAAATGCACTTTCCCAGTCTCAAATGACCAAGCTTGATAAGGCATTCATGTTAGTGGTTCTTTATCTGCATCAACTGCAATGCATTTCATGTTCAGGACCTGTGCAACAGCTCTGTACCTAGGAAGTCTCTAATCTCTGTTGTTTAGCTCAGAGGTGCAAGGTGACCATTGAAAACCATCCACTTCACTTTGTCAATGGATCAGCTACATTAACATCTTTAGTAAAGATTGTTGGTAAACAAGTCAGACTTTTTATCTGACAAGAAATTAAAATGTTCTGAATTATGAGGTTTTTTCAGTTCTTACTCAGAAAGTACTTGTAATATTGCTAAACCAAAATAAGATTCAAAGGAGCTCCTGAGTAAACAGAAGGATGAAAATTTTACCACTGGAACTCAGACATGCAGAGGACAAAAACTGACAAAATTCATTTTAGTATCAGCTGGCAGCTGCAAATGCTGTGAAAGAATGGAGCTTCGTGGTTGCCTGAAGGAGGAGATAACCCTGCAGCCAGACAGTACAGATCTAGCAACTCAGCTGGCCCTCTTCTGCACACAGTGTCAGCAAATGGTCCACAGGCTTTGGAAATCAAGTTGCCCAAGGGGCTGCCTGGCAATGTAGCCTGTCAGACCTGGGTCATAGCCAGCCTGTGTCATGGTGCTCCTCGGAGTCACAGATTTCATGGCACAACATGAACCTAAGTAGGCTGTTAAGGAGCTGGAAATAAAGCTGGCAGGAAGCCACAAGGGCCAGATTGAAAACTTTCCTGCCAGAGAGGATTTCACTGCAAGAGCTGAGGAACTGACACATTTCCTTTCATGTTTTACTTTAAATGGAGGCACGTTTCCAACAGAAAAGTCCCCCCCAAGTTCCGTTACTGAAAGGCCTTGGAGCCTGGTCCTGCAAGTGCTTTTGACTCACAAATAATTTTTTGGAAGTGTGTACAGTCACTGTATTGCACTCTCCCAGCACTGGATCTCCTTCCACTGCCCATTTGCAGGCTTGACTCCAAAGGCAGAGCTCCTTTTGGCTGACTCAACAATGAACCACCTCTGATGGTTCATTTGGCACGTGCTTGCCGTGTTTGCAGACTCATAGTTAGCGTGTAGTCATGTCACCCCCTTGAAACAACACTCGACATGAAGCAGATGCAGCTACATCTGCGACTGCATCTGCATGAAACAACCTATGCTGATTACTTACAGCATATTCAAACTGCAGATTAAAATCCCGGTTGTTTGCTTGAAGTTGTCTCTCTTCCTCTGTAAAGAAGTGGAAACACATCAGACACACTTGAAGGTAAACATAATTTCATAAGTGAAGCATCAGAAAAAGCAAGCAGAGCTGCCAAAAGGCATGGTCACCAGGAATCTGTTTAACCAGCCCTAGACAGAGAACTGAAGAGGCTGGTGACACCTCCGAGCAGTGCTCAGAGCCCATACTCTGAGTCTTCTCAGCACACATCCCACTGTGATGCCAGCACTAGCTTTACCGGTTGTTCACCTTCTCCTGGATAAGAATTATCACTTAACTAGTGGTTCTCTCTGCTCCTGCCCTGCTCCATCTCTTCCCCCTGAAATCTCCGGGGCTATTGCTATCAGTCTACTCTTAGTGCCCTTCCTCCAGGACAAGAACATCTCCTAGCATAATCCCACAGATGGGACATCACCACTGATAGGTATCATGAAATCAAAAACTATTGGAAGGGATCTCAACAGTCATCATATCAATCCTCTATGTCAAGATAGGGTCACACTCCCAATAAATGTCCTAGAAAGCTCCAGTGTCAGCTGTTCTTCAGACTGCCTATTCCAGGACTGCAGTATCCTTTACCTAGAGGAGTTTTTCCCCCACTGATATTAAACTCATAACTTCAATTTAAACAAAGCGTATCATCTCCTGTGCTCTTCTGTTCCCCTAGTTCCTTATTCTACTTGCCAAGGACTCAGGGCACAGATAAGTTCATTATGTATTAAACATTCATTATGCCTTATAGTAAGCTTCTCTTCCCAAGGGTAAGCAACTCCAGTTTCTTCACCCACTTCTTATGGGTCAGTCTGTCAGAAGTAACATCACTCTTGCTGCTCTCCAGTGGGCTTCTGTTTAGTTCACTTCGTTCTGGACGTACAGAGCCAAAATGGGTCATGGTTTGCAATTAAGACCTTAGAAAAGCTGACTGGAGCACCAGGGAACACTCCACCTATCTTGTAGACAATACATCATGGGAATTCACCTACAAGTAACCTAAAATAATATCATTATGTACTACCAGCACACAGATGATGGTGTTCCAGAATATGATCCATTTTGGCAGATCTTTTCTGGCATAGCTGATGCCTCATCTGGCAATGCAAATCTTTCATTTGTACTTGCTGAAATGCATCCAATTTTTTTCAGTGCATTTCTTCAACTTATCAATTCTAATCCTATCTTTGAATGTGCTTGAAGCTCCTGCCAGCGTGGCACCATTCTTAGATTTAATAAATGTGTTCTTTATTCTGCCAACCAAGATGTAGAAGAAAATATTGGATACCAGACTCAGGCTACATCCCTCATGAATCTCTCAAATTTCATAATCAGCCATTGATAACTATTGTCAGGTGTTGTTTGGTTTTTTTCTGAAAAGTCTGGCATCCACTGTATGATGATTATCTTGAGTACGTAACTCCAGTTTACTTGTAAAAATGCCACCAGTGTCAGTTAAGAAACACGACAGATATCCAAGGCTTTTTCACTAGCCCTCTGGCCACCACTAACACAGAATTAATTTTGGTTTGATGCAGTTTTTCAGGACTGCTGGCTGTTAAGCCTCTCTTCCCCACACAGACACTTCTGGTTACTTTGATGTGGTTGGTTGGATTGTTTCAACCTTTATCCAAGTAGTGAAGCCAATATGCCTATAATGTCCCAGATTTTCTCTTCCCCTATGTCAAGATGGATGCTACACTTGCTCTTTTCCCAGCCTTCTGAACTTTGGCTGTCTGTGCACTAGAAAGTCTCAAAGGCAACATTGTTCTAGGCCATACTCTGCCTTACCCAGCCAACCCATTCCCTCTCTGTTCCAGCTGCAAACCTCCTTCCTTCTCTTCTGTTTCTGGCAACTATTATGTTAGATGTCCAAAGAAAAAAGCAAACAAACAAACAAAACAACAAACCCAGATTTTTTATCATTATTTGCTAAGATTTCTTTTTCACTGAGTAGCAGACATCAACCATCAACCTCTTACTAAAAGGGCTCCAGAACCCCAGAGATCCTAACTCTTACAGAACATCTTTTATTGGCCTTTACGTCCTTGATAGCTTTTTCTCACTTTTGCCACACAGTTTGTGCTGGATAAAACAACCTGTTTGCACCTTCTAGAGGCATCCTTCCTCTGCCTGAAGTGAATGAGGAAATTATTTCACCATTTCACTCACTCTTTTGTGCCTTTTCCTGAAAGATGATAACTGATACCTGTGCCCTTAATATAAACTATTTAAGGAAACAACAGCTCTACTTAATTCTCCCTCCACCACAGATTTGCTTCCCACAAGATCTCACTTACTAGTTCTTCATATGTACTGAAGATTTCCTTCATGAAGTCCATTTTAAAGACACTGCTATTGTCACTTTTTCCTAAATGCCATACCATCATTTCCTAATAATTCCTGTTTTCCTCCTGCTTTCACAGGACCAGACACCTCCTCCCTGTTAGAGGGAATCAGTTCTGCCACAGGCTCCTCTCCAAAAAAAAGTTCCAAAAAAATTACCCACTTCTGCACCAAAATGCTGTGCCAGATGAACAGGTCTTGTTCCCTTATGGTCCCCTCCAACTCTGCCCCTGAACAGTTAGAATGCCTCATTTACCACCATGCCCTTACACTCAGAAAACTTTTTTTTTCTTTTTTTTTCTTTTTTTTCCCCCAAGTACAGCCCTTGCCTTTGCTGTGCCTGTGTTCTTTGCCCTTGTAGCATTACTCAGAGATCTGCGATTTGTTAATCTCTTTCTTCACACTGGATCTCAAAGGACATGAACATAGAAGGAAAACAGCTCTTCCTTTGCCACCTCTGTTATCCTTCCAGAAGAAGGATGTTATTCTTTTCTATTAATATTCCAGCCTCGTGAGTTATCCCAACACATGTTTATTATACCTATTAAATAACGTCTTAAGACATCTAGTTCTTCCTGTTTATCCACTCTTGCATTAGTGTCTAAGCTATTCAGTGCTTTTAACTGTTATCCTTCCTCTCTTCCCTCCAATAACTCTGTAAATAGCACAGCATCCCTAATTTTTAAGCCCCTTTTCAGATCACCCTTTTTTTGGTCTCTGTCTGTGGACTATTTTCATCAAGAACACTAATTACTGATGCAACTGTGTTAGCAGGTAAATGTGCTTTTCCCTTTCATATCTAGCTGTGTCAGATGTTTCCAAATGAGCTCCCATCTGCCCCAACTGGGTGATTCAGAACAACCACAGAGGCTGCATTCAAGACCCTCAAAGTGCTTAATCCTTCACTGCTTTCCTTGGACACGTTTTTCTCATCTTTCACAATGGGGAGAACAATGTACAGAGAGATCAGAGTAACTAGTCTGGTGTCCCATAGGAAAACAGAAGCAGAGCCCAAGAGGTCCAGGCTTGCAAAGCATCAACTATTGTGTTATGTGCCCCTTCAGGAATTTTCCTGAGAGCAACCAGTGTTATCAAAGCAGACGAAAGATAAAGCTGTTTGTTAAAAGCAGAACTTCCCAACACTCGCACGTTTCCTCCCATACAGTAAGTACTGCTCCGGTCCCCTCCCCTGGGGCTCCAAGTCTGGTCCTGGAATAAATGCCACAGAAAAAGATAAATGGCCTTAATATAAATAGGAATAGATGACAAAGCCTGAAGCCCTGCCGGGCTACAGAAGCGTGCTTGCATAGCCCGTGCTGGTCCTGGGAAGAGGAACCAGCAGTCTGGCTGCACGCACCACGGGCTTATGTGGAGCAACACCTGCAGCAACCCTGAAAATGAATGTCTGAGTTCTCACAGGGGATGACTTTGTCTGTCCTGCTCACAGCAGAGGACAACTTTGCCCGTGCTGCTCACCGCCAGTGGGCCTGCCCGGCTGCCTGGCCAGAAGGAGCGATGGAAATGCAGGATGGACAGAGAGGCAGGTAGACATCCAGAACTGCTGATCTGGGCTGGAGCCCTCTGGGTATCCCCTCCCTTGCCAGCACATGAGACACAGGGTACACAGCAGAGCCTCAGGGGGACATGGCAGCTTCCAAGAGGTACTATAATACCTCAATGACTTTCTGGGTTTTGTGGGCAGGACAGCCCTTGAGGGGACAGAAACAGAGATCTGAGTGCTGCTGCTGGTAGCAGCTGGAGGTGCTGTGAGCTACTCTGCTCTTCCCAGGGGTGGCTGGGGGACTAAGGAACAGCCCCCCTTTCTCAGCCTGACCCCAGGGTCTGTGCAGCTGGGGATGAGGCACTTGACATGTGCGTTTGAATTCTAGGATCTCAAACGCTTCTAAATGCTCCAAAAATGAAACTGTGTGTGCACCAGCTCCATCAAGTAAAGGAACCTGGCTTCTCATCACAGTGAGAGATGCAGTTTCCAAGAGTAATGGCTTTTATGTGAGTCACAGAAATAGCTGAAAACAGCTTAGGGATGGCACAGGAACATTAAGCAGTGGGATAAAAAAAAGCAAATTAAACTTTCTCTCCTGTCCCTGACCATATGGTTATGGTTACCATTATGGTACCATATGGTTATGGTACCATTAGGTTATGGTACCTAAGCGCAGGCTTTCTAGGACAACTCATTTCTGAAGGCTAGCTAAGAACCTGGTTCAAAACCGAATGGAAGGTCTCTAGCCTGCCATAGCAATCTGTCCCTCTCAGATCTAGTATCCCCAAAGGCCAAAATATGAGGCTAATTTCTAGAGGCAAGATTTTCATTTTCCTTCCCACGTAACAGCCAATACCTTTGGCTAAAGCAAGAACAACCACAACTAATTGCAAAGGGTGCCTCATCCAACAACACCATCAAGCAGAACTTTCTATCCCCTGGCTACACCAAAGGAGAACCACCACTGACCACATGCACAGGGGAACAGTGCCTCAGTGGTTTTGTTTTTTACCAACAGAGGCCCAACTGCTGTGTCTCCTGAACCAGCAGTTCTCAACTATGACTGGGAAGACAACTTTTACTTGTTTCTGGAACTGTTTGGACAGAAATAAAGCCTCTTGGATGACCACAATAAACAAAAAGTTAGGTCAAATCAAGCATTACCCCAGCTATGCTTGAAAACCACAGCTCAGGGTATTTTGGCTGTAGATCCAAGCACTCATGTCTTATCATGCCCTGTTGATTCTAAAAGCATTGAGGAAAAAGGGAGGAGAAAACTGAAGGAAGGGCTATCAGATAAGAAGTTTTTTATTTCTTGAAACTTTTTTATATCTCTCAGAAACTCAAACTTTCTGCTTCTGCAAACTGCAAACCACTGGAAAGAAGGAATGGGATTTGTACTCCAAGTTATCATTTCACTGCCACTGAAAACTATTTTAAATTATTCATCAGTGGAAACTCAGTGTACATAAATATGGCTGAGTGCCCAGTCCTTGGTCTAACCACTGAGACCAAGTCACTGGGAAAGAGGCTGTTTTCTCAGGCAGACAGATTTAGGAGCTAAACCACAGAATAACATCTGTATGTAATAATATTAAACCCATGCCAAAAATCAGCTATAAATGTAGCTGGCCAGCCTACCAGCCTTCTCCATTTAGGACTGCTGCACGGAAAAGTCCTGCAAAAGGTTAGATTCAAGATCTGGTCAGACAGCCTGGAAATTTGTTTCTGGTTTATGCTAAGGAGCATGTGCCAAGAGCAATGCTTTCAACAGGCTGTTGGAAAAGTTTTGTATGTATTAGGTCTTGTGGCTCCAAGAAACAGGAGGTTAAGATCTGCCTGGTTTTGCCAAGTCATACACAAACTAGGGCCTGATACCTCATGCGTGAAACAAACACAGCCCAATTTGGGGCGTAACTAAGCCAGACAACAGGGCAGAGACAACATACACTCTGTAAAAATAGTGATCTCTACTCCACCCTTTAAACAAGCAACCTCGAGAGCACAAATGCTGCCCTGGACCAGCTACAAAGAGCCTCCAGGAGCTGAGCTCCTCTCCCCAGCTTCCCTTGCAGCGTGTCTCTTAGCAAAGCTATTAACCTTAGCAGCACCAAGTTGTGGAAGCTGTAACACGGTTATTCTGCTCCTAAGGGCACGTGTCTGACCTCCCTGAGACTGTAGTTCAGTTCTGCCCTGCAAAAGGCTTCATCAGTCTCAGGAGATCTCCAACAGTGGCAGCACATTTTTTGTTTCCACTCTGACAATGTGCTTCCCTCTGCTGTGACCCACCTCCCTCCTGCCTTTACTGACTCTGCTTTTGGGCACCTCATCATCATTGTGGGATACTGGCTTGGGTACCACCTCTCAGCGACAGCACAAGTGCCACCCAGCATCCAGCACGATCGCCACCCCAGCGATCACCCATCTCTTCACACACATCCAGAGGAATCCTAGCCCTTATTTCTCGTCTTTGCTGGACTCCTACTCTGTCTGCATAAGTAACTGAAGTCTGCCATGGAGCGCTGGTACCTCTACCCTCCCCCCCAAAAAAGAGATTTACAGTGTCCATGAGAGGCAACTTCATGGGAGTTGGCAAATCATTGTATACTGCATTATGCAAATAAAATCACTGCTTCTAGGAAGGCTATTATACAAGCTATTAGCAAAAAATCTCCTTTCACCTTAACGCAACAGTTGCTTCTTCTTGCAATCATGAGAGATGAAGGAAGCACTTAATAAGTTTCTCAATTTGCAGGCACTGTACCAGGGCAGAGCCACCAGTGTTGGGTCAAAGAGGACAGGACTATCTATATTTTATAGCAGCAACCTCATAGGATTTCACATTCAGAGCTGCACCAAGCCAACTCTACCCAAAACCAAAGCCTGGGATCCCTACCCAGCAAGCTCAGCACTCAATGCAGATCAGAGGACAGGAGGGCGGAGGAAAGAGCCATATGGCAGGTCTGAGGCTCCCGCGGCTTAAATATCCACATTTCACTCACGGGACACAGACAAAAGCTGAACCCTCATCACCTGAGTGTCTGCCTAGGGCTGTAACCTGCCCGCAGCCAGAGTGCCAGCTGCTCTGCGGCAACGAAACCCAAACCCATCTCTGCCCTGAACCCCAGCCAGAAACCAGCAGGGTGCAGCGAGCATGGCTGGGGCAGGGGGAACAGTGAGAACCTGGTGGGATGGGAACAGGGAAGGGGAAGGACACAGCCAAGCCCTGCTCAGAGCAGGGACAAGCCCAGCTCACCTGGCAAACCACTGTGGTTTTTTTTTATTATCGACTCCAGGGCTCCGTGATACCAAGCTGCATGTTTTAGGCATGTCGACGGCTCTTTCTCTATGGAGCCTCTCTGGCTGCTGTGGCTGGAGAGGATTTATGCAGGCAATCACATGCATTTTCATCTCTGAAATGGACTATCTTGTACTGAGTGAGAGAGATTTAATTTAAAAAAAAAAAAAAAGGAACTGTGACTGTGGCAAGACCATTTGGATACACCACCATAAATGGGTCTCTCCCTATTGCCTGTTCCTCCATTATTAAATAAAAATCTTCTTCATGATGTCTTTTTGCCTCAAAAAACCAAGAGCCCTCTTTTCTACTGAAGAAATAAAATGCAAGACATGTTGAGAGAGATTGGGTTTTTATCTTAAATAATTAAGTTTTAACTGGAATAAATTATGTAGGGTTATAATGTTATGCTGTTTGCCGAGCTTTACTTAGCATGAGTCACTAAATATGCTGAAGCCTTTAAACTGCAATAGATTTAATTTTCTTAGTAATTTTCCTAGTGTTGTGTTTGGTCTTTTAGTATGAGGACAATACTGATAACACACTGATGTTTTGGTGGTGTTTTTCCCAAGTCTGGGACTTTTCAGTACCCCAGCACAAGCGCGCAAGAAGTACAAACCAAGAGGTCAGGAGGTGACAACCCTCAGCAGAGATTGCACATCAGCAAGGTAAGAGCAGTCAGCAGCCTGGACATGGCAAAAGGCTCCAATAAGGTGTTGGAAGATCCCAGGATGAAAATCATGGGGGCAACCTGCTGTGAAGAGTTGCTGGTGGGAGCAGTGGCAGACTGGGGTGGCGTGAGTGCGACTCCTTGGATGGCATGGGAATGGTTGGGCAGCAGCTTCTCCTTTAACAAGAAATAGACTTTTGTGCTCATGGATTGTGTCTGCTGTGCCTGGTGCTGAGCTCAGCCTCCTGCTAGTGCTAAACAAACACTACAGGGCAACTGGAATTTGCCAACAAAGGTAAAACATTTCATACCTCCCCGGACCAGGTATTACTACAAATGAATTTTGTCTCATTCTAACAGAGTGCTTATATAGGAGATGTACTGACAGATCTCCATTTTCACACATCAAATGTAAGGTCTGAAATCAATAATCTTGAGGGTGAGCTGGAATTATTTCTGCCTCAGGTACAGTAAATTTTTAATATGAGGATAAATACTGGATCCTGCCCTTTTCTAATAGCAGTATTTGATACTATCACCACAAGGAGAAAGAAAACAAGAGGTCTCCAAAAGGATGCCTCGGCTTTGCCCAGCATGTACTACAGCCTTGGTCTAACATCACAGTTGGGACACAGGCCTGCAAGAAATGCTAGATAACCTTAAAAAAGAAAATATTGCCTTTTAGGTTATTCTGACAAGGAACAGAGGCTGCCTCATCTCTCCCTTTCCCCATCTCCTGTAATAATACCAGTTCTGGTTTTCCTACGCTTCCTCCTCCTGGCGATGTCTCACTCACCTGCCTTGGCTCTGGGCAAGGGGTGGGGACTCACCATGTCTCAGAAATGCCTTGCAACAGATGATTTCTCAAGAAGCATCTACCTCTTTTCATGTTTGTTTTCAGTCTGCTTTAGCATGGAAGTAGGCATTTTCCAAATGTGTTAGAAGTGGAAATTCTGTCTCCTCTTCATTTTGGAGAACTTTAATTTTGAAAATTTAAATTTTTTTTCGTATTTGGTTGAGAATTTTGTATCACTTTCTATGCTGTTTTTTGTAACAGTAGTTAACAGTATTTTGACCAATATCAGAAAGGCAAATAAAGCAGCTGAAATAATAATTTGTTTTTGTTTTCAAACCTAGTCTGACAGTGACTGGCTGGCACATACAATTTCCTTAACTAGAAAACAGAGTCTCCTAGATGTGCTGGTAATACCACAGCCTGACACGATTGCACATGTTGTTAATAACAGTGATACGCAGTGATAGGAAGTGATATAAAAATCGTAAAAATAAATACATCTCTGAAACAGACTTTGAAAAGTTTCTCAATTCACAGTTATTTCCCTCATGGGAAATTATGTAAAAATAAATATATTTTTCATACTCAATGTCTGTTGTGGTGAGACATTTCCTATCAGATCTGAACGGGAGTCCCTAAAGGCAGCCAAGCTCTGGGTCTGTAAGGCCAATCTTGGGCTGCCTTCTCCATAGGGAGCTGCTACCCCTGCCAAGCTCTGCCCAAAGGCTGGCTTCTCAAAAACCAGTTGCCCTGGAGAGCAGGCTGTCCCTAGCAGCAAGAAGAAAAATCCAGCAGAGCTTTCCAAAAGCCCTGGCTCAATTCATATCCTTCCTCTTGCAGTGCCCTTAGGCTGGGCTTATGGAGGCGAAGCTGCAGCAACAACTGTTCTTGCCATTGACTGGAAGCCCACACCCTGGGGTAAGGTTATTTGCGTAGATGAGTCCTCCCTATTCCCTATGCCTGTTTATTTCATGGGTGGTACTTGACCATCCCCATCCTCAAGGTATGAGAATCCAGTGCTGAGTTAAGCTGCCGTTGGATCACACCAGTGGCTAGAGATGTTCCACATTTGCCATCACCAAGGCACAATCCTTATTTCTTCCCACACATTCCATAAACCAAAAGCCTCCTCATTCCTCTTTGTTTAATTGGTGTCCATTGTACATTAAAGGTCAGTGTAAGAGATCTCAGGCATCTTTTCCATAGAAACATTACTGCTACTTAGGTAAGAGATGTGTTTCCCCACTTCAGCTTGAAGAGCTTCACTAAGGTTCAGTTGTTTAGGAAACAGTTGTTTCTTGCAACAGTTTTGTGTGTCTGACATGACACCACATATTACTGCTCAGCAGAGCTGAGTTTTGGTTACATTCCTGGGTCCTTGTACATAAACTTGAACATAGAACTGCAAAAATCTGACTCTTATCTCCAAGAACTGTGTAACTTGTGTAATTAAATTATACCTATCCTGAAAAAACTCGCCTCATTTGCCTGCATCTCAGCTCATGTGAAAAAGCCATGTCTTGCTAGGGAGAAACTGCAGAACATTACTGTTTCTCATGGGAGCAATCCTGATCCCCCTTTCACCAGCTGGTGCCTGAGGTAATCTTTTCCCTTTTATGAAAGTCATATCACAGGCATGGCTCTTCAGTGAGGTTAGCTGTCATCCAGCTTTGTTTCTGGAATGGAAATTTGGTCTTTCCATGATCAGTACTGTCCCTCAGAGATAAGTACATGGGATGTTCCTCACAGAAGGGCTGCGCTTGCTGTCAGGCAGTGCAATCCCAAGGACTTATACAAATACAAAAGGCTTATAAAACTGTTGGATCAAAATAGCACTTCAACCCTGGCATTTACCCCAGCGAAATGTTTGCAAGGAGCAGTCATAGCCCTTCCAGCTTTCGGGCTGCAATGCAAAAGAATTAAAAATAAAAGGGGATGGGAGAAATGGTCTTTTAGCTTCCTGTTATGAAAGCTCCTCATTCCCTGAACACCCCAGCTTCCCTTATCCTTCTCTGAACTTCCTCCAATTTGAATTCATTGGTTTTGAACTGGTGATCAAAAGCACATAAAATGTGACAATAAATTATCTTTGCCCATAAAGTACGGCTTTTACATCTAGGAAGATCTGAGTTTCTTAGGCACTTGGTTGAAGGGGGAGATGAACACTTCTCTGCTAAAACCCAGACACAGGGCCAGGCAAACCACAAATTTTTCCTATTATAGTAACATAATCTTTTTGACAATCAGAACAGCTACTTCTTTACAAGTGGGGATGCCCTGGGCGGATGGCGGCTCACAGACAAGCCTCATCTCCAAAGCCAAGACTGAGAAAGAGACCTCGGGCTGGCAGAGACCATTCCCTGGCAGCAATCACAACCCCCTCTCCTGGGACTATTAGAGCAGAAAACGGATGGCCCTGTCTTAACACCAGGGCTCACGATCTGCCCTGCACCAGGAAGGGGAAACAGCAGCACAATTGCAAAAATAAACCCTTGGGAAAAAAGCTATGCAGTCTTCCGAGCTCAGGGAGGTTGAGCTAAAAAAAACAATTTCATGGCAAAATATAAGTAGGGCACTAATCTCTGTGTTCCTCAAATACAGGGAGATACAACCTGGAAAGGAAAGGCTAGAGACTTTTTCTCTTCACGTGCCTCTGGACATGGATTCTTGACCAGACATCTACACATTGCGACTGGAGGTGAAGTGCTAAAACAGGAGACTCAGGTCAGTGGCTCCTGCTCCAAAGCCCTGATAATGATGAAGGTGCACCCTAAAGAGGCTGTGGGAAGGTGGCCCATTTTAAGGGTACACTAGTAGCCCTCCAGCTGGACTTCTTCCAAGCATTCTTCTCTGCAGAGGTTCCTGCTGCAAAGTCCAGTGAGGATCATGCAGTACAGGATGGCTGCTCCCTACCCCTGCACCCATTTATTTGGGTGCCACGTGGAGCTCACAGGGAGGGAATTATGTAGGCTCCAATTTCTCCAGCATTTATGTTCCCCTCAGCAGCTTCTGGGGTGCTCTCAAGGTCTTTTCCTCCTACCTCATGTTGTAGGGAATATCTGGACATTGCCACTAACAAGTTTCATCATCAAAAGCCTGCATCAGACCTTCACGCTGCCTTGCTTTTGGTATATTTTATAAACTGTTGAGAGGGGCACTGTGCGTTGCTCTTCCGCCCACCCCACCAAGAGATCCCTTTAGAAAGGACTCCAAAACCCAACTTCCCCAAGCCAGTCACGTGCCATGACAGAGCACACAGACCTTTGCAGCCTGTCCTCTTTCAGACGTTCTCCCCCTTTCACTGGCACACAGGCAGATGCAGCACCCCCCAAAAATAGCACAAAATGCAGGAAAAGTACAGACCACGCGCTGTTCCCCCCGCCTGCCCTACAGCTGTAGGACGTGCCCCAAGCGTGCTCTCAAGGGCTCGCACGTGTGCTGTATTTACATTCCTCAGGTTGTCACCCATGACAATGGCATCACCAGATCTCACTCACCTTTCAATTTCTTCTTGCCAAATTTTAATCCGAATAGAGACATCCCCAAGCTTTATTTTAGTCCAACTCCATGGAACTTCTGCAAGAGAAAAGAGAAAGCAATTCACGACGGGGGTTTCTGGTTCTGCAGCAGGACGTGATGCAGCACATACATGTAACTCTGGGTCCAGGAGTTCCAAACTCCTAAGCACTGTCGCCAACAGCTACAGTTTACGACGTAACATCCTTTAAAATGCAAAACCATCTCAGGTTTGCAAGTTGCACTGCATCCATGTGAGCTACTTTACCTGGGGCGTTTTGATCTGTTCATCTCCTGCCATGGCACAAGGAAGAGGCCAGCGGACGAGAGACAGAAAAGGACATTCCTACTACCTTGTCCCTATATGAAAAGGAAAAACGTACTTACAGGGCTTGTACTTAAGGCACAGAACTATGTGACTACACAGAGCAAGACCAGCCTCCCCGAAGAGGGGGAAGCCGCGGGAAACACTGGTTTCCTGTACATCTGCCTGTGCTCAACGTGCTGGCTCACGCTGCCGTCCATCTGCTGGTCACTCTCCATGTTTGGGGTGGACTAGCCAGTACGGCTCTGAGTAAAATTTCCCCCCCGCACTGGTCACAGACTTCCCAGCCCAGAAGCCTAAATCCAGGCACCAGGAATGCATTTAAGGCACCGAATGTGTCCTGATATGCAGAGGAATTGAGCTTTAAACCAAGCCACATCAAAACCTGTCTCTTATGAAACTTTCCGTCTTCCATGCATCAGACAGTTTATTTAAAGTACTTAATGGTGATGTTGGTGCTGACAGCCTGTGAAGATCCATGAGCACGGGAAAAGCCAGTGCTGCCTGGCATGCCTGGCTGCCAGGGAGCCCAAATCAACAGGAGTGCTGTGCCAGTTGCTTAACTGGCCAGTGGAGCCTCGCTGAGATGTTTGAAGGAATCGTAATCTATCTAGAACAAGTTTTCTAAGTGACAGAAGGGAGCTTTTGCCCTTTGGTCTGTGCTATCTGTGCAGAGCAAGGGTGTCTAAGGAGGCAATTGTAGCAAATATGTGAGATTTTGGAAAACACACAAATGAAGATACAGCCTATGCCGGTGCCCAAACACAAGCCCGATGCAGCATCATTGAACCATGCCCACTGCAAGCCTGGGCCTCGAGTCTTTTCAGAAAATGAAGGAAAATTCTACAATCATTGTGCAGGTCAAGCACTTCTGCGCAGATCTCTGCTCCAGATGCTAAAGCCAAGCTATATTTAGCAGCTGCAATTCAATGAGCCTGAGATAAGGTAAAGAGCAGCAGGTAAGCTCCGGCCGGCCAGCCAAGTGCTGCACACCCTGAGCACAGCACAGCCCGGGCACAGCACCCCCTGCCCTCACTGCCGCATCTGGAGACCCCTCTGTGCCACTCTGTTTGACAGAGATCCTTTCTCTGCTCACTCAGACAGATCCAATGGGTTTGACTCACCAAAACAAACGCTTTGGCAACACCTCTCCCCAAAATTTCCTCTGTCCATGGAGCTAAACCACTTCAAGCTGCAATACGCAATGTCACAACCTAAAGGTTTCTCAACCCAGCTGGCCAACCTTACTTTCCATCCCTACCTAACCTCAGCCTATCATTTTCAACATATTTCTTCCATGTTTTAGAATTGTTATTATGTCTTACAACACCCTCCTAACTATGACTGAGAGCTCCCCGTATGATGGTGGGAGACACACTGCCCACGCAGCCAGAGGTGAAGACCTCAGATTTCCTAGAGCACCAGAAGCCACAGAGAGGAGAATCACTGTCCTCCGGCAGCACAAGGATGCAGCAGGCTGGCTGGTTGTAATCATCATATGGCTATGCTGCTGAACTCTGGATTTTGCTATATTTGCCAAACATTTTAGAAAAACTACCCGCCTCCACCAAACCTCTCCCAGCTGTGCACTCAGTTGAAAAGGCATGTAATTTCAGCAGGGGGGGAAAAAAGGATGTTTATATTTGTGGGAGAGCAGAGAAGAGAGGGTGGTTGTAAGACTTCTTTCAGCAGTAATGACACGAAACAAACAATAGAGTTAAGAGCTGCATCTCACAAACAAAAATCTGAAACTTCCTTCAACTCTGACACATGGCTTTTGTTAATTACTGTGATTCTTTAATCACTGGTTTCTGGCGTGACTGCAGTATGACAAGAAGACTGCAACAATGCACTGTTTTGGTGTGGAGGGCATATTTAATTCCTTCAGCTTCTCAGTGCATTTCATTAGGATCGCATGCATTGAACATCTTCACTCAGCAGCAAATTTAAACTACAGTCACGACCAGCACAAATAGCCTGAGAGGCTCACCATTCCCATAAAACCTTGTCTCTTAGGGCAGACAGGGGTGATAACTTCATCATGCCCGTCTGTACCAATTACCTCTCTAGTATGTTGTTTCCATCACACAGACTTGGCAGAGCTGCTTACTTGGTTAAAGCCCAGGAGTTCTAAATCCTTCCCAAGCTGACCTGACCCTTTATGCAAAACTCAGTTCCTGGGTTGCCCAAACCACAGTGTCGTTTGAGAGTGTGTCAGTATTCAATGGGCACACACACAATGGCATTAAGGGCTTGACACACCCCTGTTGCACTGAGGTGTACCCTTTATTTTCATAATATTGCAAATATATCCCTTTACTGCTTTGTTAATGACTCACACATATAATCCCCACACTCCTTTGCCTAGCAAGCTACTGTCACGCTGGCCACAACTTCTGTGGGTGCCTGTCTGCTCACACCCCGACTGTGCCAGTACCTTTATGCTTCCAGGAGTCTGCTTTCAGTCTGATTGTCCACTGGCTGCAAGTGTGAAAACAAGCCTAAACAAATCATGGTGGAGTTGTCCCTTTCAGTGGTGCTCCAAGTCTTGCTCCCGTTTGTATTAGTTATCACAACTTCTACAGACAGATGCAGTCTCTTGGATGAACCTTAGCTCTGCCTGCTTTCCAGTCCCATGTCTTTATCTTGTGGTATTTTGGGTTCTCAATCCTACCTGTAGGGTACAATATCTTTGCACCCGTATCTCTCAACAATCTCCCTCAAGATATTTTTTCTTCCCCAGATTCCAATGGTAATCAAAATGCATGCCCCTGTTTTCCTGTTCAGTTCTCTTGACTCTGTTTTTTGGTTTTGCTTTACTTTTTATATCTGAGATTCAGTTTCTCTTCCAAAATTGCAATGGTGGGTCTTCAGCCTCGTATCACTCACAGGCACTGTTATGGTTTTAATTTCCCTTTGCGCTTTCTGGGAAAAATGAAGTCTCTTATGTTTCATTTTCATGTGGCATGAAGTACTTTCCAGGTCTTGCTAAGACACTTTCACAGCCTCCTATTCCCGAATTAATTGAAAACCCGTAAAACACAAGAAAACTTTCTATAGTCAGGGAAAAAAAGGCAATTTCCTGCTTGCCTTCATTTTCCTTTCCCTGGCACAAGCAATTTTCAGAGACAAAGTGAAACACCGCTTCGATCTCCTCAAGTTGCTTTCCACAGCCTGTGTCAGCCTTTCTGGACTTTTCCTTTTGTTGTTCCATTTTTCCACCTGATTATTTTGTGGGTTTTTTTTCATTTCTGTTTATTCCAGGTACCCTGTACTTTTCAGTAATCAGTGGGGGCTCATATATTTGAGTAACCACATAGGTGCTCAACTCATCAGCATAACAGGACATATGTTACTTCCCCATGTTTGAAAGCCTATAGCAAAAAAAATTATTAAAAGCTAAAATTCCCAGTTTTTCATTTATGGGGATTTGGGGATATAAGCTATGAATAGATTATGCAATTGCACTATAGAAGGCCTTTCTCCTTTTGTAGAAGGCACCTCCTTTTGTACCTATAGTGCTGTACAAACTGTCTTGCTAGGGCTTACACTTCTGCAAAGACGATCTACCTGCTTTATGGCTACTGACAGTTTAAGGGCTACTGACATCATGGGCTCTGAGCACTTTATTATCCACAGCGAGAAGATCCTTTGGTGGGTCTTGAATAGGGAAGGCATGCTTTCCCTTATTTCAGAGAGACAAGAGCCAGGTTTGGCTTGAGAACTGCAAACTGCAAAGGGGCAGGTTGCAATGAGCTTCAGCTCCTGGAATTCTCAAGGGCTGCAGCCAAATCCAAAACTATGGCTCACCAAGGGCTGTGCTGCAAACTGGAGGTGAAGGGAGGCACTTCCCACCACCACAGTGACGAGCAGCAAAATGAGCAGAGACATGGCACAACTTGGATGAATGGGGAGCAGATATTGGAGATAGAAAACATGGTCTAGTTTCTTGGCCCTGTTTCTTTGGACGAGGCTAGACGATGCATCAGATTCAACAATAAATATGAATTAGAAAATACTTGATGCTTCAGCTCCCATTGCCTTGTTCCCAGACTCTGTGAAATGATCCGTGTTAAACACAACCATTTTTGGAAGGGTTATTTTAATCTAGATCATGGAGTTCAGTACAGACTGAAATTCCTGCCCAAGCAGTGGTTGTAGCAAACCTGAAGGGGCAGAAAATTGTGTCAAAATACTAGAAACAAGCACCCAGCATCCAGGAGAACTAGGCAGAAGAACAAGATTTCTCCAGTCAGTTTTGCCATATAGTGTGGTATGTGTACACCCAAAAAACTTCCTGTCCAGGGAAAAATTCAGAAAACATACCATGCCTCCACTCACCAACTTTCCGTGTCAGGTCAACTGTTGCACATGAACAAGATTTATAAGTTATGGTTTTTTACATCTATGTTCAGCTGATGTAATAACCAGAAATATCCACAGGTCTTAGAACTTTTCTTTCCTTTTCTTTTTTCCTTTTTTCCCCTTTTTTTTTTCCCCTCAGGTTAAAGCATTAAATATCCAACCAACACTTCAGTATATGAAAAACTAGACACCAAGCACTGGGCATTATGACAGCCAATGTTCAAGACTGCCTGTGGTGTCCAGTGCTCTTGGTGGAGCAATGCTGTTAAATACCGTAAGATGTACCAAATCTAAGCCCCTAAATTCTGAACACATATCACTTCAAACTGGATTTGGAGACACAACTGGGAAAATGCTAAGGTTTTAACGTTAAATCCTCAAACTCACTGTTTTCTCCATGCCTACGGGGATGAACACATATCATGATTTCAGTTGGGATAGAGTTAAATTTTAGTAGCAGCTGGTATAGTGCTGTGTATTAGATTTGGGGTGAGAAGTATTTTTGATAGCACACTGGTGGTTTTGCTCAGCTCTCAAGGCCTTTTCTGCTTCTCACCACCCCACCAGTGAGCAGTTAGGGTCGGGGGAACACAAGAAGTTGGGAGGGGGAACAGCCAGGACAGCTGACCCCAACTGACCAAAGGGATATTTCATGCCATGTGTGATGTCATGCTTGGTATAAAAAGCTGGGGGAAGAAGAAGGAAAGGGAGAGGGGAAGTTGGGAGTGATGGCGCCTGTCTTCCCCAGGAACGGTTACAGGGGATGGAGCCCTGCTTTCCTGGGGATGGCAGAGCACCTGCCTGCCCGTGGGAAGCAGTGAGTGAATTCCTTCTTTTGCCTTTGTGCAGCTTTTGCTTTACCTATTAAACTGTTTTTAACTCAACCCACACATTTATTCTTACTTTTACTCTTCTGATTGTTTTCCCCATCCCAACTTGGGGGGTGAGTGAGTGGCTGCGTAGTTCTACCTGACAACATGCTCAGGAGCTAAAGCAGGAGAGTCACGATCACTCCCAGGTACCACAGAGAAGGACAGAGATCACAGCTGGTGCAATGTTTGCAAATGCTCAGGCAAGAACAATGTAAAGGCCAGGCACACCTGGCATGGGCTGACCACACAAAGGTAACGTGCTACACGAAGGCGTGTTTGCAAAGGACCCCCTTTAAGCTGCTGGTACGTTAACTACTCCAGTCAAATTGCTCAATTTTTGGTTCTGAAGAGTACGATTCATTTGCTTTCCCCTATTAAAAGCAAAGACAAAAATTTCGGCCATTAGAAATAATTAGTACTCATCATATTTCAACAATGAAATACATTAACATTTGTGTTTCTTCGCCCCTGCTTACATCCTCTTGAACACCTCAAGAGCAAAACAGGGAGTATCATGGGCTGAATACTCCCACATCTGCGAGTGGGAAACAGAAAGCAAGCTGCAGGACGAACAACCAAAAACATGTGGTTTTAATCCCAGAAAAGCAGTCTTTTGGGGATAAATTTGGATTTACCTGAATTCAACTTGGAATAAGTTTAAGAAGCTATAAATGGTCATTCTTGGCATCAGGTTTTACAGAAGAAGTCATGACTCTGGTTTAAACCTGCTAGCTCAGTGCAAAGAGTTTGAAAGTATCCCTAAAACTTCCCCAGCTTTTTAAATAACTGGATGAGGTGAGCCAGCCCCACTTTTTGGTGCTGTTCCGAGGTGCACATACAGAAACCCATGAAACTGCGCGCTCTTACCCCCCTGCACTCAAACGTGCCAGCGCAATTAGCTATAATTGCTGGGAAACAGCCCCGGTCTGTTATCTGCCACGTTTTAAAGTAATGATCCAGTGGCCCCCATCTGTCTTCATTAGGGCACCTTTTAAAACTGACACCAGGACGGCCGTCAAAAAATTTGCATTCGGCTCCTTTGGGCGAAGCCAGTGACAACGCTCAGGTTACCGGTGAAGCGGCGAGTTCCCGCGGGGGGACACGGGCTCCGTCCCCGCTCCCTCCCCAACAGCCCCGAACAATAGCAGCTTCCCCGGGCGGCCACCGCCACCACCGCCGCCACTTGAAACCATGCACAGCTCGGCTCACACTCCACCCAGAAGTCTATCAGCTCGCTGGCTGAGGAAAAAACAAAAAAAAAAAGAAAACAACCCACAAAACTCAACCCCCCCAAATACTTTGATTAAGTTTCGCAAAGCTCTCAGGTCTGGGGGGGAAAGAAAAAAAAAAACAAAACAAAACAAAAGACAACAAAAACAAAACCACAACAAAACCAAAACAAACCAACAAACCAAACAACAAAATGCAGGTTTTTCTGCCCCTCAGAGCTGAGAGACAAAACAAACAAGCGGAAGGAAAGCAGTAAATCTTACCCTTGAAGGCTTGTAAAAGTCAAAGCAACTAAGTTGCTGCCCTCCATAGCACTCCGGTACGCTCCTGTCTTCTCATTTACACGCAGCTTTATCCCCTCCCCAGAACCAACAGCTTCACTCGGAGTCACGGCGCCAGGACATTCATCTAAGGGAGCAAAGCTTTGCCCTGTGAAATGGGCATCGCGTGCTTGTCCCCGAGCCCCTTAAAATCCACCATGGACCCGCTCTGCCATGCAATGTCCCGGTAACTAAACTTACTCCAAGTTCCCGACTTCTTACTTCAGTCACTGGGCCTGGCTCCTTGCCAAATTTTTCCTTTTTTTTTTTTTTTTTTTTTTTTTTTTAATTCTGTTTCCTGTAGATAGGGAGAGTGTAGTAGCTCCCTTAAAAATAAAAAAGTTTCAGCACAACAAGAAGCTGCAGAAGAGTAAAGCAGAAAAGCAGAGCACCTAGGCTTGGGGTACCCCAATTAATTCCAGAGGCAACTGCTGCTCGCCTTACCTACCTCCTGCCAACATGGAAGCTTTCAAAAGGAAACCAAGCAAGTAAAAGAGTCCAACGTATCAAATTGCTTTAAAAAAGGATGAACCTGGTAAGGGATCTATTTCCCAGCAGCAGCCCCTCTCTCTGTGTCCATAATGCTGGAGCTGGTCAGGACTTCTTAAACCCAGAGACACTGTCCTACAAGCTGATCCCAAGGCTCTACCTCACCCACTTTCCAATAGTTCCAAGTAGCAAAGAACTTTGCAGAGAAAAACCTCATGGAGCACAATTGCACAACTCAACCACAGAACTTCCTCCAGCCAGCTGGAGGATCACTTCGGCGCCAAAACGTCAGGGCTTGCTCATCCCTCAGAGCATGACCTCCCCTTGGCCTCAGGGACAGGGATTAGATATCAGGAAGAAATTTTTCACTGAGGGCGGTGAGACACTAGAACAGGTTGCTCAGAGAAGAATGCCCCATTCTTGGAGGTGTTCAAGACCAGGTTGGATGGGGCTTTGAGCAACCTGGTCTTGTGGGAGGTGTCCCTGCCCAAGGCAGAGGGGGTGGAACTAGATGGTCTTTAAGGTCCTGTCCAACCCAAACCATGCTATGACCCTATAATACCCACCTGACCTCACGGTTCTTGGGGGACTTTTCCTAACCTTCAAAAAAACAAATAATCTTTTTTTTTTTTTTTCCCAAATTGTACCACCCTGCATAGTCCAGCGCCTCCTGTATACCAGTCCCCTGGCATTTTACCTTCCAGATACACTACAAGACTCAAACTGGGCCAACTACAGCTTTAATCTACCTCCTGCTTCTCTATACTGTAATTATTATAAAATCACCATATTCTTTCCCTAAGTTGCACTGACAGTAATGCCTGTCAGGAACATGTCAATTTATTGCACACAGAAAGAGAAAGTTTAACATAAGAGATTTCTCTAAGTATTTATTTCTGTTTAGTTTTTTTTTTTCCTTTGTCTTCTGTGTTTTCCTGCTGGATTTACACGAACACTGATAGAATTAATTTCAAACCTACCCACAAACACTTGAATGCTTAGATCAGATGATTATGTGTATCACATGGGAGCCAAGGCATTGCCAAAGAGTATTTTCTAGAAGTTAAAATTTTCTGAAGTCATGTTGTTGAGAGATATTAGTTGTTTAGATTAAATGAGTAAATTTTAAGAATAAATTATTTAAGTTACTTAGGGTTATAACACAGTGTGATTTATGCTGTTTGCTGAGCTTTACTTAGCATGAGTCGCTAGATTTGCTGAAGCCTTCAGGCCACCATACAGTTAATTTTCTTAGGAATTTTCTTAGCAGCTGGTACAGTGCTGTGTTCAGTGCTTTAGGACTGTCGATAATGCACTGATGTTTCCATAGCATTTTTCCCAAGCCCCCAGACCAAAAACCACGGGGGTAGCCAACTGAGAAGGGGCCCAGGTGCGAGAAGTGGTGGACTCCTTGGATGGTATGGGAATGCTCAGGCAGCGCCTCTCCTTTAACACCTGTCAAGGGAAAAGCTGTGGAAGACCCTGGATGCTGCAATGGCAGTACTCCAGTGGTCATGAACGTTGATGTGCAGAGGTGAAGAGAATCCTGAAGAGCAACATAAGGATTTTCTGAAGGAAGAACAAGACCTATGCCCCTTTGAATTGACACCAGGATTATTCTTCCAAGCTACACCTGTTTGGGACAACATTCTTTGAATTGGCTTCATAATTCCAACACAAAGTATCCATACAAACAGCCAACATGGGACACAGCATATCACATTATTTTAAACTAAAAGCAACTAACCTGAGCAGCAATTTCCCTTGCACTAGCCATTTCTCATGTTCCCACCACACACGCCTTAAATCCCACCACACAGCAACAGCCACAAGTAACCAAAAGTACAAGGATCTGGATTAATTTTGATCTTTCTACATGTTTGAAGAACTCCTTGGTCTCACTTCATTGGAGTTTTCTCATAGAACTTTCTTCTGCTTTTTTTCTCCCATTTTAACGTTAGCTAATGATGATTCATTCCACCCTATTCCCACTTTCTTTGCTGATGTTTTTATATGGTATGTCTTGTTGCCACTTTGACATTGGCCACAGTCATTTCTTCCTTCCTAGAGTTAGGTTCATCTCCTTCCTTTGACATGACAGTGGACCCAGCCATAAAATCAGCTGGCCTTGCAGCTTATTTAGCCTTTAAAATAGCTAAAAATTGGGTAGGTATTTTGATTTTGCTAACGATTTTTCTTGGCACTAGAATCCACCTCACGTACATTGGCAATGGGCTTTTCTCCCAGCTATGATTTCCCCATGGGCCTCGGTGAACCTGCTCACGTAGGGAAGCTCAGCACATGTGGAAGCACTTGGAAGAGCAGGAGTGGCTCAGTGTTATGAACTCAGCTGTCTTGTCCTTGTCTTACACTTTGGCCCCTGGTAGCATCTTCCCAGTAATCATACCATTCGCCGCCTCTTCTGCAAATTTCAGAGCACAGCTCTGGAGCTGCAGCCTCCAATGTCTGTTGGCTAAATTTCAGTGCCTGCATGAGTGGAGGGTTGGGTACCTGCCGGGTCCATGAGCTCCCACTTCAGCCAACACAGTTTGGGCAGAGACTCAGCTGACTGGCTGCAGCAAGGCAACAGTGAGTTTGCTATGACCCTTAGCTGTGGGAAGAAGTTGTTCCATCTGTTGCTTTTCCAGTAAATGAGCTGTTTTCTTGGCCAGGCAGCGGCCCCCAAGCCATGGTGTCTTTGCTTTTGAATCCTTCACTTTCCCAACTGCCCACTAGTCACTGAGCACTGTCTTAGAGTAGGACGGATTTAAATTCATGCCATTAAGGCAGTCCTTTTCCTGGGACCGTATCTGGGAGAATAACTTCAAGCCATTCAGCCTGTGCTGCAGTTCAAGTATGATCAAGGTGCAAAACTGAAGACTTACTGACACCAATGCTTAAGGGATGCCCTCAGCCTACTCTCCAGATCAAATCCACTCTCCCTCCAGACAGCAGAGCTGAGAGAATAGAGGATGGTTTCTGGAGCACACAGGACACAAGATTACCTGGTAATCTAGTAAGGTTTTAAATGGCTTAATATACCCCCAAGTAATTGGAGAGGATAACTAGAGGAGAGAAACAACAGAGAAACACACCCTGGAACATCCCACAGTGTAGATATGAACGAAATGTCAGTCCTTGTGAGAAGCCCTCCCTATGTCAATGGTATTCTTAAAACACTGTCAACCTAGATGTTTTCCCAACTATCCTACATACTTTTAAAGGAGGAATGATGATTTTTGCTTTTCCTTACTGTCTTGTAACAGCAATCTGCAACTCCTGAACTGCAAGGTTTGAACTGCTACCATGGCTGGTATCATTTACTGCAGAGAAGTGGCTATGGCTAATTGAGCCAAGCTGAGCTTTCCCCACAGCCAAAACCGGAGCAATGTCCAGGGATCATTTTCATCCAAATAATCAAAACTCCAGCTCTCAAACTAGCATAAATCCATTGCTCATACTAACCATGGTAGTCACAACTCCAGAAAAGTCTTTCTGTGTAGTGGTGATGGATTTCCTCACAAACCAATTCAGTCAGCCTTGGATAACTGAATGTCCTCCCATAGCCTATGCTTTTCTCATCCCAACTTTTCTCCCCTCTGCTGACTAGTCCTGGCCAGTGAAGTGTTCCTCATGTATGGAAAGGACAAGGAACGTACTGCACTGGGGACCACTGACACATCTGTTGTTATGAGCTACAAAGTCAGATAGGCATGTTGTCCCAGCTGCCCTTGTTATGAGAGACTTTCTGCAATCTCTTGCTGTCAAAAATTAGTGTAGGATGAATAAGGAATAGAGGATTGAAAGGGACAGATTACGACATTGATGCCCACCCCTTGGATGTTTAAAAAAATAGAGTGTAAAATGAACCAATTTGCAAATTGCCATCATCTGGAAAACACCAGCACAATCATTAAGTGAATAACAAAAGACCAAAGGTCCCAAAATACACTCTGTCACAGGTGAGGAAGGCTAAAGTATACTGGCAGACTTCTTGATCCCTGAAGAGGATTTGGCAGCTGAAACTGTCCAACTGTCAGCAGAAAGCATATCACGACACTGCAGAGGAAGGGAGAAAGAAACCCTACATGTTCCTGTTATCATGGCCAGACTGTGGGAGGGAAATGAAATGGACGCAGGAAGGCAGTGTCATGAAATCACCAGTTCCTCTAGGGCTGTCCTTGCCTGCTGGGATCTACTCAGACAAATTCATTTCCTTCTCCAAGGAACTGATAAGTTGGTAGAAATCCAAAGTAACTTAGTTTGAAGGGATGCTCTGGATTCCTACTCCTGTGCATCCGTCTCCCTGGGTGTGATCTGAACTGAAATGTGCAGCTTTGGCACTGCGGGTCCATACAGAAATGTTCCCATACCTCACCAGTTACTCCAGCAGCTGGAAGCAGACACTGTGCTGTAAAGTACATGCCAAATGGAAATGGTCAGAAAATAGTTTCAGTGGGTGTGTGCAGAATAATGTGACTCATACTGATCAGGATTCGGTGGAGTGCCACTTACCTGCAGGGAAGCAGGGACGGAAGGGTGCGTGGCTAGAAATTCCCTTTCTCCATCAGAGCCCCAGGCACAGTACTCCAGGCCCTTAACAAACAATGATCAGCTGGGAAAAACAATAAAACATCCACACAGGAGCAGCCTCTTGCTTTTAAAAAAAACCCAGCAACTTGCGCTGGTGACTATTGATCTCATCTTCCTGGCACCAACACCTGGAAATTTGGAACCTCCTGACGTTTTAAAACAGAAATTAAAATAGTCTCTCTCTATTGTTCCCTTTGCAGCCCATAGGAGACGGAGCAGAGCCAAAAACCTTTCGGTCAAAGAGCTTTCATCTGGCTTCAGCTGCTCAGATTACACTGACAGGCAGATAAAGCTGAGCTCAGTTCTGCAGGGAACAAGCCCCAAGAGCGTCTCCCATCTCTGAGGTCATTCCCACCAGATTTGGGCTCTTGTGTTTACGGACTCCCTTCTGGCCAAAAATTTCATTTGATAAGGAAGGGGCTGTTGCAAGGGGGGGAAGTCTCCTGGGTGCCTGAAATGTTTGCTGTGATCCCCTGAGAAATTAGGTGGTTTGATGGACACAAAATTCAGTGGGAGCTAATGGAGATCCTCCTGTCTCGAGACTATGCTATTGGACTATAAATCTGTGTCTCTTCATCTGCCTATGACACTGCATGTGTCCGGCTGCACGGGGAAAGCACTGGGATTAATCAGCCGCCGCTGCAAACCCCAGATGTGTCCACGCTGCTTTTAGTACATATTTCCTAATCATCACCAGTGAACAAAGTGGAATCCCAGGGGGATGCTTGGGAGGGCTTGTTAAAAGCTAATCATGCCTACGTGAATAGAAAAATCAATAGCTGAGGGCAAAGCAGCAGCCGAGCTCGTTAGAGCCTCTGACTAAAGTGCCCTTTGTAACACGGGTATTACACAAGACCTCCTGCTGTTATTTGCAAGGCAGTAGCTGCCACAAACACATATGGTGTATCTGGTGACACTTCAAACACTGTCACATGCATGCTCCTCAGATACACATCAATAAACCCAGCTCATACCGCTGAGGAATTAGGATACCCCTCAGTGGGACCCCATGACTGAACACACAGCGGAAATCCAACCCATGTAGAGCCAACAAAAAGCCTCAGCATTTTACAGAGTCTTCCCACGAGCTGCACACATGGGAAAAATGGGCTGCACTCACGGGAGAAACAGCACTTTTGGCAGGGTGCATCATCACCCAACGGGCCGTATAATGGCTAGATGGTGCTTAATCTCCTGTAGGCTCCCAGAGATGCTCTCGTCCTGGTGTTGCTTAGCCTGTGTAAACTCTGTCACTGTAAACTCTGCTGCCATGGGAGAGCAAGCACTCCTGCCTGACAGGTGGTCATCACAGGGGACACTGAGAAGCAGTGTCCACCACGCTGAGAGGCTGTTTCCTACCGTGGCAATGCAGCCCTGTCCCCCATTACCGTTTCTATGGTTTTCTGCGTTAAGCATGTGTGGAGAGGATGGGAGAGGCCTGGATCTGCAGGATGCAGTTTGCCTGTGCATTCCCTACAGCATCACCCAAGAGATCTGGGATTTATTTTTTTAAGCCCATCATGGTTTGCTTTATATATTGCTCTGACAGTCGATTATCCTTCACATGAAAAACTCAGTGGCATTCTGACAGTATTCCTTTAAATATCATGTCACATCCATTATGCTCATAAACACTTTAGCCATAATTCCAAATGAAATACACAATGTGCATCTATACCTGTAGTCTGTCTTTTACAGGTTACAGTTATATCAATCCTGCCAGAAAAAAAAACATGGAGGTAACCTGCTGCCTTCCATTAAATTCTCACTAGTATCAATGATCTTGTGTGTATTTTATAGGAGTATTTTCTGCATTAGAATCAAGAATTATGTCCTTATTATATTATTATAGCTTTTGCTGGGTAGATGGAGATGAAATGGCCCACTATGGAGAGATTGGAAGGAGCTCAAGTTGACCAACTGATGTTCGCTTTAGGGATGTGCAGCAGCATCCACATTCTGTGTCCCAAAAAGGGACATGAGCATGTAGGAGTATATTATTCTAGCACTGATCACTGGGACTGGGTGACTTGACCTGTCATACAGCAAGTTCTGTGAGCTCTCAGAAGAATAAGAAAACTTCTGCCTGGTGGCAAAGGGACATGGTCAGGATGCAGTCAGAAAAAAAAAAAAAAAGAAAGAAAAAAGAAAAGGCATCTTATAAAACTTGAAAAGGTTCAGGGAGTTAATGCATCAAAAAGAAAGAATTTGGCTCCCCCTCTGAACCATCAAATTTTTGCTAATTAACCAAAAATCTAAAATATCTGCCCTAATATAGCCTGGCATAAATATGAAAAAAAACATTGATTTTCCTGGAGATTTCCCCAAGTAAACTTCATGACATTTTAATCAACAGTTTGCATTTCAATTGCAGCATCACCTTGGCAGTAAATAAACCATATATAACCACTGCTGTGCCAGCACAACCACGGCACAGGCTTGCCCAACCCTGGCACTGCCAGCCCTTGCTTTCATTCAGTGTAAGTTTACGTTATGTTAGATTGTTCCTTTATCTGCTCTCCAGGTGTGTAACAGACATGCACATTCCTCTGCACTTACATGGCTGAGAACAAAGACCTGTTTTATTCTGATCTCCACACACATGGATGGTCGGTGTTTAAGCAGTGAATTCCCATTAACTCAAATGGAAATTACGCATATAAATCCCTCTGCAGCTGCAGGAAAGAGAGGAATAACCTGATGGGTGCACGGAGCCTCCAGGATGTGATGGCAGAGTTAAGGAGGGCATGTTCTTCTCCCTGAGGGGTAGAAGGCAGCAGCAGCTAAGTCAGCTAGGAATGTACAGCACAGCATACACAGCCACAGGGATGCTGAGGGTATAGCCCTTATCTGGGGTTAATCACTGCCATTTCTCCTTTTGGGGTATCAAGCAGTATCACCCTTTAAAATCAAGGATACACATGGAAAGGGAGGCAGGTGTTTAAATTAAACCCCCTATTCCCAGTGTTGCAATTTGTCTTACCATCTTTGGTTTTCCTGTGCTGCTTGCAGGGTAGAATTAGTTGTGGGCCCCCATAAGAAAAGACAGCGTTTGCTGTTTGTGATAGAGGGATCAAGGTTTTGCCGTGTGTCTGCAGAAGGCAATGACACACAGCCTGAAGCTAGGAATGTGCTAATGAAGGCATACAACAGAAAACTTAATCAAAGACTCCAAGAGACTAAAGGGAATTAAGTAAGGTTTCAGCAGTACTTGTTTGGCACCAAACACCTAAGTCAGGAGAAATAAAGAAAGGAGTTTTCTTAAAAAGGAAGTAAAAAAACCCCCACAAATCCCATAGTGCTCTAGTTTGATGTGGCACAGAAAGAAAAGCTTTTTTTAGTGCCTCCTCCCCCACCCCCCACCCCCCATCCCCCCCCGAGAGATAGATAATCTTCAGATAATGACAGGACATCCCAACTTAAAATAATAGGAAGAGAGGTGGGAGCTATATGAGGCTTAGTGCAGCCGATGAGACACTGTACTCTTAAGCATAATCTTCAGGGTGTGTTTTGTTATTTTAGCATCTTTTTTTTTTTTGTGCCGTGTTCTATCTTTTCCAAATCTGCATTTTTTAACTTTCCTATAGCCCTGAATCTTGACAAGTGACAAAGTGCTCCCACTTTGGCACATCATAAGAACAGAGCTCTGCAGTACTCTGCCCATTGCCCAGCTCCTCATCAGGCTACTGGTACCCCAAGCTTAAGCTGGTTTGGCAGCTGATATTTTCAGGGCTTGAGCAAAGAAGAAATATCTTCTCAGGATGTTTAGTATCTGGCCAAGTTCCCTGGAATGAAGCAAAGTACTAGAAAACACATGTAATCCCCGAAAGACCTTTGTAATGGTGGCGTAGTGAGAAAAGAATAAATGCCAGTAAGTGAAAGTCATAATTTCTCTTAGAAAAAGCAGGATTAACTTTGGGAGTGAGCATGATACAGAGACGTACACAGCTCAGACACAAGTCTGGGTGTTCATTTGGATTTCATCTGCTGGACAGATTGTGTCTGGCCAGGAAGGCATGGACATGAATATTTTTCCTACAGTCAGGTTGCTGTTTTGGCTGTAGAAGAAAAAGTATGTGTGAAACACAAAGGGGTCAGGCACAGTCAGCATCCCATGTGAGTTTGTGGAGCACATTTGGGAAGAGAATATTTACACTACTCCAGAAAAAATGCTGAGAATAAATTTTGTTCACAAACCTAATCAAGGAAAGCACCCGTTAGCCTGGACAGCCCCTCCTCAGCACAGCTTTGCAGGAGGGGTTGACAAGAAGGGAAACTGGTGACAATCTGGGCAGTTATGGTCTCTGGCAAGCAGACACCACTTTTGACTCTGCTTGCTGTAGCTGGGAATCCTCTCTCGCATGTGGTGAAGTTGCAGATAGCGTGTCTATACCTTGAGACGCCCAAAAATGTCCATGACACGAGGCAACCATGCAAGCAAGGAATAAAATTTAAATAGGCCAAAGCCTGTATTGCTTCATTATTCAATACCTGGTGTGGTGGAAATTTTCTGAATGAATGATTTCTTGGAAGCAGGTTTTAGCTTGCAGTTCCTCTTACAAGTGTCCTGCAATTTTGGTCAGGTTCGCCTATTTTTGGTTTGTGTTTCTAGTCTTCTGTTTGTTAAGAAAACAAGAAGGAGCCTCTCTGGAGACTGTCATAGCACTTGAAGGAGAAGACTCAAAGGAAGAAGGAAGGCACTTACGGAGCTGTGAAGACCAAGCAGCAGAATCAAAAAGATTCACAAGAAAATTTAGAGAAAAATAAAATTTAGGAGCATACTAGGATGCAGTGAAACAGCCCTACAGTCAGACCTAAACTGAAAGAATAACTTACTGCTTGATGGTTATAATGGTAATGAAATGTGCTTACATAGGTATCTCCAGGTTTGAGGTAAAATAGAACCAAATTTCTGTTCAGTAATTGTACTTCTCAGTTGAGTCTCTTCTAACTAACTGCACTGTCTAAAATTAACAGCATATTTTTCTATATGATATCCACTTCCAGAGTGATAAGGCCTGATGTTTATAGTTCATACCAAGGAATAATATGCAGAGAGGCTCTTGCTTATACTCATTACTATTACAATCAAGTTCAGCCAATGTTATTATTTGCCCCATTGGGAGGTTGAAAGTGGAAAACCATAGAGGGGTCACACCTACTGGGAGGAGGGGACAGGACAGGACAGGACAGGACAGACCCAAAACTGACCAACAGGGTATTTCATCCTGTCTGCATCATGCTTAGTACAAAAGCTGAGGGATCAAAGGGTCAGCCCTCCTTCTCCAGTGGCCAGTGTCCAAAGATAGTGTCATCTGTTCATCTGCCTTTGATCCCAATCCATGCTTTCCTGAATCCAGACCCAGAATCCAGTTCCTGTTGCTAAGTCCAGTCTGGGACTTTCCCAGTGGCTGTTGGTGATGTGATCCTGGCTTTGTATATAGCATTTATATATTTTTACTTCCTTAATGATATTATTATCTTTCTCTTTTTACTTTTTAATTCTTTATATTTCATTAAAGTAGTTCAGTCTCTTTTGAACCCGTAAGTCCTCTCTCCCTCTCATTTTCTATCCTGTCCTATGAAGGGAAATGCTCTTCCTTCTCTGAAGGGGAGAGAGGTAAAAGAGAACATCTGTCATTTGTTTTAGTGGCCAGACCAGACCAGACCAAGCCATGACATGCTTGTGATAGCAATCAGTGGAGCCTGGGGCTCCTGTAAGATGCTTGGGAAGCCTAACACAGACAGCTGATGCATGGATTGGTCTTTCAGCAAATACAGCTGAACAGGATGTTAATCGGAGTAGTCAAGGTTTACAGCCCCACAAATAAACATAAATCACCATCAATTTCAGTTTATGCCCACATGACAGTTCCTCCAAACTACAGCAGCTCAGGAGGAGATACTCATCAGTTTGGATGGCTTTGTTAAGGAGGAGCAGCCTTAAAACCGTAATCCCTCCAGCCATCCCACTCTGGTGCAGAGCCAGAGCCCTTGGAAAGAAACACCCTGAGGCAGAGACCATTCCACAGAGTCTACAAGGACACTGTAACACGGGTGGAGGGCTCCGGAAGAGAACAGCAGGGAGAGCAACCCTAACTGGGATGCAAGACAGCACTCTGTTCCAGCCAAGCATAAATTAAGCAAAACCATTGTTCTCGCTCCCCTCACACCTGTCCCAATATCTTTTGCATTGTTGTGAAGCCAAACCTGCAGATTTAAGATGGAAAGGCAAGCTAAATCTTGTTTGTCCACGGAGTGAAATGGCAGGTGGGGAAAGCATTGGCCACAGAGACAGTATAAACCGCACACAACAGCTATTATCAAAGGGCGGGGGAGAGAAAGTGAAGGTCTTAATGTTAAGTGACCAGGTAATCCAGGTGGCCATTGAAATTGCAACCTGCAGTGGCTGCAGGTCCCAGCAAACTCAGGATCACATGAACTATGGAGCAGGAAGGAAGCAATGGATGGAAGAATAAGGCTGGGTAAGCTAGGGAGGTGGGCAGGGCGCTGCACAGACCCTGGACTGAGCCAGGGAAAGGGAAAAGGAGTCTTGCTTATCTACAGATGTTATCGGTCCTGTCTGCAGGGCAAGTCTGTTTATGATGGAGGCAAGACATTCCCGCATCTCATGCCTTTACTGATAAATTAAAGTGCCATCTCCAGTAACGAGGACAGGGAGAGCTTGGAGCCCCTTTTAAATTTAAGCACACAGAGAAGGAGAAGCCTGGCTTCCCCTTGAGAAGTCTTAAATAGAGAGAGAAGAGGGGCTTAGTTCCACAGTCGATAAAATGGAGTTGTGCTTTCCCGCTGGCTTTGGAGAGCCTTGCTGAAGCCTCACTGCAGTGGTCCCAACTCATTCTACCTTTGGGTGTCACTGACACACTACAGCTGGCACTATGCAAAGGGAACTTAGACACAAGGCCCATTATTGAGAACCAACGTTTACAGATGCAGAATAATCCAGTATGCAAAAGGAAAAAAATTACACATGAAAAAAAAAATAGCTCAAATCTGGGCCACTATGCAAGTTTTCACACTTTTCTTGTAGACGAAGAAATGAAGAAATTGTCCTACCTGGCTGTTCTGTGTCTTCTGTTCTACCTGAAGCTGTTTGCCGGGACAGTCAGACGAGGTTGTTGTCAGCACCATACAAAAAGCTGCAGCTTTCTTTAACACCTCAAAATGACGGTTTCTCAGCAGAGCACACTTGGCCCTGAGGTTCGTTGAGGAGCCACCCGGCGTTCCAGGATCTGGAGGTAAACCTGGGCAGGGACAGGCTGAACACGCTCCAGAAGTCTCAGTGTGCTTGGTGTACTCGGTCAGGACTGCGAGAGAAAAGGCAAAGTTCCCGAAGCTGTGGGTGGAACATGGCACTGTGTAGCACTGAGTAAATAGAAAGCGATTGATTGTTGGACTCGGGGCACGACATCAGGTATTACAAAGGTTTATGTGCCACAGGCAGGACTCTGTACTTCGGGTGAGAGAAATGCAGCCTTCAAAACCCTATGGTGCACAGGGCTGCAGCTAAAGCAGCAGCCAGAGACACAAAAGAGACTTAGTGCTCAGGTTTTGGCAGTCAACAGGTTTGTTATTACTGTGGACAGCACTCAGATGGAGAATTTCAGTCACAAAATATATTTTTTCTCAAAGGTCAGACATTTCATTACCGCCTATAAGGGCATATACATATGTAAAAACTTCTGGGACATAATTGATTACTTGGACATTTATGGTGCCAAGTACAACGGGATCCTGATTCAGGCTTCTGGATCATAGAATCATAGAATGGTTTGGGTTGGAAGGGACTTTCAAGACCATTGAGTTCCAACCCCCCGGCTGTGGTCAGGGACACTTCCCAACCACACCAGATATGGTCTAGTGCCATGGTTATGTGGAAAAAAAAAAAAAAAAGTAATTTTGGCTTTTGACACAAACTTATTTGTTTCAATGCCCTCTTCAGCCTAAAATAAATAAATGAACAAACAAATAAATAAATAAATAAAAGCTGAAATACAAAGATAGACAAGAGATGGCTAGTATAAAAAAAATCACTGCTGTACTTACAATAGTGGTAGGGTGTAATATGAAAAAAGACCCAAAAAAAATTATTATCTAAATAATGGCATTTATCAAGCCACACCAGCACTGCAGATACTCCTACAATTCAAAAATCTAGACTTCTAGTACTAACTCACAAGCTTTGATTTGCTTGTAGGTAGGTATTTTGCCACCTACTTTTAGGTTTGATGACATCTTCTACCTGAAAAAAAAATCAGAATTAGTGTCAGGTTTAATTAAAGATTGTTTTTCAAAGAAACAATTCTTCTTTTTTTTTTTTTTTTTTTACATTTCTTCCAATATGCTAAATTATTGAAGTAGAAGGCTTTTTAAAAGGTAATTCACATCTTTACTATCCTTTCTGTGGTCTTTTTTGTGCCTTTTGTTCTCAGCTAATGAAAAAAGACTCATCAATACCACTGTACTCTGTAGCCTTTTTAAAATCAAATCTATTCTTTAGCATTCAGTGCTAAAGATTTCAGTGCAGATTGCAGATTTCACTGCAAACATAGCAGTGAAAGCTCACTATTTTATTTAAAGTTCTGCAGTAAATAAGGTGCTGTGGTTATGACAAACGGGGTGATGTGAGCACCTGAAGATGGCAGGCAGGATAGCAGAACTGAGCAACACTGAAGTGAGATTCAAATCCCTTCCCACAGCTGTGACAGAATCTGAGCAAGTCACTTAATGCTGATGTACTTCTTTCTTCTTATTCATAAAGGGAATAATAATAATTCTTCAGTTCCTCAAGAGATCAAATAGGAGGCATCAGGGACTACAGGGTGTTTAGAAACACCTGTGACATCTCAGCAGTACACAAGAATTGCTAAGTCTTTCTCATGTAACAAAGGCATGGGCTATCCCCAAATCCTGGTGTAACCAGGAATTATTTGAAATTGGAATACTCACCTTTCTGAGTGTTACAAATGAATAAGCTTTTTTTCTGTTCACTTTCCAGTTCCTGTACTGGATGCTGTTACTGAAACAGAAGAACAACTTCTAAGGAAAAGGTTGCCACATAGTGCAAATATCAGGTTTAATATCAATAGTAATATGACAGTCTCTGCTGCTAGCATTTTGCCTCCAAGCACTACAGCTATGAGTCATCGGCTGGTAAGAAGACTTTTACACAGCATTCAGAATTGGTCTTGGAGGATACACAAAATTACAGTTCTTTCCTGTCTTTGCTGTGTTGGTCATTAAAGTAAAACTATTTTCAAATTAACAATGATTTAACAATGATTCAAATTAACAATTGAAAGTTCAGCTTGAGATTAAAGCTTTCATGGCATGAGAACTCCCTTTGTTTGGGGGGGGTTAAAAGCTACTGCTTGAGAATGATGCAATTTTTAAGGGGAAAAGAAACATATGCTGCTTCTTAATGGAAAGCCATTTCGCAAGAACTGCTTACATGATCTGCTCTTCCCCTAACAACTCTGGGCTCTATCCAGAAGATTTCTTCCAGGGGAGTTCTTTCAAAAGTTATTGTCCCCTTTACATAATGCAATGTACTGGGGAGTGTTTTCCCTCTCTACCTGCTTCTGGACTATGGATGGGAAAAATAATCTTTTTTTACCTTACTCTATAAATTCACAGTCAGTTTGTACAGAGCTACTAAGCATGTTTCTTCATCTTCATTTTCTGCTTTAGAAATATCCTGCTATGTTGTGGCGTCCTCCAACAGCTGTCATGTGCTGGGAAAGAGGCATGGCATGGTTTCCTGTGGACACCCATCTTGCCAGCAATAAGCACACCAACTCTCCTGGAGTAAGAAAGTTTAGCCTTACACTGATGGATGAAGCAGAAGATACCAGGGTTTGGCCTTCCTGCGTATCTGAAGAGAAGGACTGTCTTGTAACTGAAGACTGGTCCTAAAACACAGATGCTTTTATCAACCACATGATTTCACTCAACATTTTGGACAAGCACCAGCCCTGTTTCATTCTCTAGGATCTGCCATGCAGACCACAAAGACAATACAGGTTATCAACCATACTGGTTGGGTGTGAAAAGAAATGGACATTTCAAGTTAAGGGCACAGCAGCTTAGTACAGTTTGGTACAAATCTTCCTGCAAATGGAGTGGTTATATACCACAAACCATCAGTGCAGTTTCATGGGATTTTGGCTTCAACCCAAAAAACACCTTCAGAACTCCAGTATATGTCCATCCCAGACTGGCTGTTTGTGAAAATTTGCGGAAAAAAAAAAAAAAAGAAAAGAAAGTGTATTTGTTTGCATTTTTATTGGCTCAGCTCCCTTATCTGACTCACTGCTCACTGTCACAAAAAAAATGTCTGCACAATATAGTGACAACAAGCTGGTGGGGGTCTGGGTAACCCACATGCTTTTTGTGGTTTTCTTTTTCCCTATTTTTTAAAAATACATCTTTGTAGTGACTGAGTCCAAAACAGGGTCTCTCAAAGACTTGTGCTGTCACACAAGTTGCTGAAAGGCTGAGGGACTTGGAGCTTTTTAGTCTGGAGAAGATTGAGGGGGGATCTAATCAATGCCTATAAATACTTAAAGGTTGGCTGTCAAGAAGATGGGCCCTTTTCAGTGGTGCCAGGGATAGGACAAGAGGTCAAACTTGGACATAAGAATTTCCATCTGAAAATGAGGAGGAACTTCTTTACTTTAAGGATGGCAGAGCACTGGAACAGGCTGCCCAGAAAGGTGGTAGAGTCTCTTTCTCTGGAGACATTCAAAACCCAGATGGACAAGTTTCTGTGCAACCTGCTCTGGATGGACCTGCTTTGGCAGGGGGGTTTGGACTAGATGGCACATGGCAGTAATACCAACAAAAGAAGTCTTCTGGTTAGTGGTGCCTATGATATGGACCAGAGAGCGGATGTTACTGAAAAGGGGGAAGATGCCAACACCTACTGTTGAATATTCAGCTTGACCATTTACTGGGGGCCCTGTTTGATGAAGTGTATTTGAGGCAATGCAGCATTTACTTGTCTTCAAAGACTTGATTTGAACCTCAAGAGGGAACTCCCATGTATATTCACGACAGCTACCCAAACTCACTTGCAGAATTTATAAGTCTCTTACTGAGAAATGTGGCAGCAGATGCTTCCTGACATTTAATGCTAAACACCCTATAATGAGGCTATAAACAGCCTTTCACTCAAAAACATATGAAGGAATAGCACTAGACCCCGGGGAGGGACAGCTCTATAGAAATGGGGTTGTTGTTCCTGATTAGGATTCAGACAGCCCTCCCTGGCATTGTTAGTTCTGATTTAATTTGTTCTAAGGCACATCAGATGTTTGTAGGAAAACAGACTCCCTGATGCTTGTGCACCATGATGAAAAATAAAAAAAAAAGATCAGAGGTGTAAGTAAAGAAAGGGTGTCACAGTCGGAGTCTAAAAGCAGCACATGGCCGTGTAATCATGACAGCCCACTACCATCATGAGAACTCCTGAGCAAAGTTTCCTTTTTAACTTTTGCAATAGTGTAGTTGTCACCTTCCAGTGATTCGTGCGCCTACTTCCCTTTGGCTGCTGTGAAAAGTCTCAGTTTCCCAGAATTTTGTTAGAATAGCAGTGACATAACCTTCAAAGCGACAATTTCTGAGGTTTGTGAGAAATGGAAACATTTCAGTAGTGGCTGAAATGCTCTTTTGGCTCTCTGAACTGTCTTATTAGCAGTTAAATGTAGAGAACATTACAAGAAAAGAACATTAAAAGGTAGGAGAGACATCTTCATGAAATACCAACTAAAGGACAGTAACAGAATAAAATCTGGTCCCCATGAAGGTAAATCTCATCCTTGGGGAGTTGTGAATGGTGTGTTCATAACTGATATTGTTAGAGGCTTGTCAAGGCTTGTGCAAGCTTTCTGCTCAGGTTCAGCTTACACCATTAGTGTGATCCATAGCTAATATCATTAACGTGATCCGTAGTTAACACCATTAACGTTACAGGACTTTGAACTCAGAGCAGGATGGTGAATCAGAATTTGACCCCACACACCTAACTGTGCAAACAAGTAAAAGATCACAAAACTTGATTAAACTTGTAGTTGTTTAACACACACAAACTCCTACAACTGAGAACATTTGGACTTTGAATTATTGCAAGTGATTACTGACATACCTCTGTCAGTACTGACATTATACATCCTGAATTAGTCAGAGAGCTCTAAGACATTACAAAATATTTCCATTGAACATGTCACATATACAATTACAGTGGGGTTCACAAGAGCAACATAGTGCATAAAGGAGTTAAAGTCCTCTACAAAAGTAGACTCAGACACACCAATACCCATTCTAGCAGAAGAGAAATTTTGACAAAGGACTTCCAGAAATATAATGGTTGTCATATTTATAATAAAGGATTAACACTAAAATACATTCTCAGCACGATAGGGAAAGCAGAGCACTTGAGACCCAGTTTCCCCCTGTGGAACAAGATATTAAGGGACATTTTCTGGCCCAGCATAAGTCAGGAATGAAGCTGCAATACTATGAGCTAGCCAAGGATTGTCTGGAGCTTTTGAATTTTCTGGGCCAGGTGGACATGTCCAACCTGCAGCAGAAGGCTCACATTTTGCTAAGGGACCTTAGTGAAACCAACCTGCAGCATCCCGCAGATGAGAACACGTCCCACTGCTCAAATTCATATCCAATTTTCACCTCAGCAGCATCAGATGATTCTGTGTTCAGCCATAGAAGCTGCTCCCCTGAAGGACCCCTCATGGTGCATCCCCTTCTTACATCATGACTCTCCCTCAGTGTCAATCTACAAAGGAGCCGTTAATTACTTTTCTGGTGACTTAACAAGTAAGCATCAGCATCAAGTCACACCTGGTTTTCCTTGCCTGCTCAAAGTCAGCTTTTTGTCCCAGGACTGGCGGGATGTTTCCTGAATTTCCATTATTGCAAATCCTAGACAGATTTTGTCTCTTCATTATTTGGTGTGTCACAAGAGGTGCCTGAGGCTGACAAGGCTCTGGAATAGATTTGGGCGGGAAAAATTAGGGAGGAATTACATTTTTCTATGACTTTTCCCACATCTCTGTGTTCTTCTGAGCATGTCAATAGTTTCCCCTCTGCTTCAGGAACATTATGAGTTAAGATAACATCACAAATATACCTAAAGACTTCTGTTTTCTCCAGAAATAGTATTTAGGGTTTTTGAAAAGAGGCATCTGACAAATAGGAACAAGAGCAATAATTTCAACAATGACACCCTCAAGGACAGTTTAAATTCACAGGAGAATAAGTTAAACAACTTATTAGTTGTTAGCATTCTTTCCCCCTTTTTCTACGTGTTTTTGGAGTGCCTGAACACATTCCTTGCACACTGGGGACATCAGACTTTGAGAGATGCAAATTCAAAACTGCTGTGAAGATGCCTGTGATATCCCCCAGCTACTGAGATAAATTTCTGATTTAGCTCTGCAAAATCATCAAACTTCCTGCTCTCTCCCATCTCCTCTCAAGAAAAGATAAAGGCTTGGTATAATAGGTGTCCTACTTACCTAAGGCTTTGATCTCTCACAACTCTCTGCTCACAGAAGTTGTAAACGATCTCTGAAGGAGCCCCAGCTTATGTGAATGTACAAGCCAGCGAGCTGCTGTGCTTTCCAAGAGGGCTGGCTTCAGCACCGCATCTGCCAGGCTTCAAAGGAGAGAGGAAAGTTATTTTCTATTTAGTGCTACAGTTTCCCTCTCCACTGCCTCTGGACACTGTCAGCCCTGGGAGATGTGAAGCTTCTCAGGACAGGCTCTACGCTGAACTTCTGAGAACATTATCCAAGGAGGAGTATGCTCAGGAGAGGCGTTGGTTTGTCATTGCAGGAGTTGGAGTGTGAAATAAAGCCCATCATCAGAAATAGTGGCCTTTTCTTCAGACACATGCACACACACATCCACACACCTCACTTTGAAACAGGTGCCTGAACCAAGCCCATGACTAACCCAGCGTGCTCCTGCAACCCTGTGGAGAGGGTGCTTACACCTTGGCAAAGCACGGACCGTGTTTTGTGGGCTTAGACTCCCCCTCCCTAAATTGACCGCAGTGACCAGTTCACAAAGATTGTGCTTGAACTGGTCACCTGTGAGCGTTTTCAAGCCTCCAGAGGTAAACGGTGGCTGCTCACCAGCTCCTGCACTGCTGGAGCCTTTGGCAGTCTTGCCCTTAGGTATAATTTCTCGACACCGGGTGTCATGCCCTGCTTTCTGCTGTGAAGAAAGTCAATAGCATTTTTCCCTGGGAACACTCCAGATGATGGCTGCACAGCGTGCTCGGGCCACATCACTGATCTGGACAAAAGGAGGAAGATGGGGTCTCCCACATAAGCCACCCTGCCCACCCAAGGGGCAATTGGGACTCTGCCACAGTGACAGAGCTGCCCTTCCAGTTGTGCCTTCGATTCAGATGGTTGATTTAATGCCAAGCAGTCAACACAGGGATACACGCTGTGATTGCACAGCCCATGCCACCATTGTATGTGTTCATGAGGAGGCAGAAAAGTCAGCTTCCCTGATAGCATGAAAAGTAACCAAAGTTTGAGTCATTCTTCCACCTTAATGCCATCTTAACAATAACTTTTCATCTGTAGTAAGGCTTCACTATCCCATTTAAAATATTTTTCCCAGATGATTATGATTTCTCAGGATTTCTATCATGTCTCATGTGCCTTTCTTCCAAGTTCTCTATTAATGGACCCATTGTGCTTTATTGGAGCAATATCCCTGGCCAGACCTTGCTCCAAAGAAAAACAATATGATTAAACCTAGCATGGTTGGGTGGAGAGGCACCGGGCCAACAATACTGCAGCACCTGCAGGACCTCATCCCTGTATTCCTGCAGAGCAGCAGATTGTGCAGTGTCACCACACCCTAACAGAGCCAGGGCCTTAAGTAGGTGATGAAGGACATGTTACTCCTGGCTGCAGCCCCACATGCAGAGCAGGACTCAGGCACACTGGTGAGGTGGGTATGTGGGAAATCTGCTTGTGCTGTAAAGAAAAGGGGTTTTGCTTTCACATCATTTGACAAGAAAATTATTTTGTCCTCAACAAATACCCCATGTCAGCACTTTGTGGTGTTTATAGTTCTGCAAAAGGGTTCATTACATACTTGTAAAACACCAACTCCATGCAAATGACAAACATGAGTGGGCTACAGAGGCATGAGGACCTTCAGAGACCTGTATGGTCTGCCTAAGAAATGCAACCAAAAGCAATGTCCTCATGTCCTCCAGTATTTTTTCTGCTACAAAGATAAACTATGTTATTTTCTTGATTGTGCTGGGACTAGATACTCTATTTTCTTCATTATTTGCAACATTAGTGAAAGAAATCCCTGAAGATTCAGAGAGCTTGCTTTTCAAATGGGGAAAAATGCTATTTCTGCCTAGGATTCCTATTCTACAGAACTATGTATTCAGATTAGCTTCTCTGAGGTACTGGTTACATGTAGAAGAGAAGTTGGTAAGAGCCCAAACCACTAATTGACGAAAATATCTCAGTGCTCAGAGGACTGACCTGCTATTTACCTCAAGCAGGTAATAGGATTAATTGGGAATGCTCTGGCAGACATGGCCCTTTCACTGAAAAAGCTTTACTTGGGACAGAGATGTCAAAGGAGCTTGGGAAGTTATTTGAAGCTGTGAAGAAGAGCTGGGCAGAAATTCTCTGCAGCACAAGTTAACACAACCTAAAAGAATATTTCTGCTTGATCCCAAATCCATTAACCAGTGTGACCTTGAGCACTTGAGCAAGATCTACCAACAAGACATTTAAGAAAAGGGAAGCTTTGTGCTACCCATGACCCATGGAAGAGGGACCAGATGAATTTCTGTCTTCATGGGAGCAAAACACTACAAACTGATCTTCATTTCTTAGTGTTTTAGCACCAAGACAAAGAAGTATCTTCATGGGAGAAGAGACAGGGACACCAAAAACTACTGAGCTCAATATGGAGTCAACTGGGTGATGCAATATGGCCTGGTCATCTACAGGTGTTTAGATGAAATTATCTGCTGGTCCTTCACTGGCTTTAATTATATGGATGTTACACATACGGCAGTCATTGTGGCGTTGGTGGAGAATAGGAAAAGGCTGCAATGCTCTATAATAAATTGGGCAGATGGTGGGGTCATAAGCTGTGATCCAGCTGGTGGGCTCTTCTGTCACAGAAGCAGATGTCTTATAATTGAGAGGATTGTGTTTAAAATGCATGCAAACAACATTTTCTGTCAAGTCACACTTTTCTGTTGGTCTTTTAAAACCACATTGCACGGCCCAGGCGAAACCCACAGCATGGACAAAGTTGGCTCCAGCATTAGACTTGCTTTTCTGGTGCACTTTATATGGCAAGAAGGGTTTTCTGTAGAACAGAGCTGAGCTATTGCCAAGGGTGAGCTATTACCACATTGGTGATAGCACCAAATGGACACTGGAGACTGAACAGTATCAATGTCAAGGAGCAAAACGTGTTTCTTTATCTCCCACTTCATCATCCCACAGTGTGCAAATTCCAGGTGGATAACCCTCAAGCCACATTGCCTTCTTGTCCCCCTTCTCTCTTTCCCTTTGGCTCAAACTTCACACACCATAGCTAACAATTTCCGAAATTCAGCAAAATGCTCAATTGCTATAGTTACTGCAGGTGGCACAGGTGTATCCTGCAGGTTTTCTCAACATCAGAAAGAAAAGATTTAACATAGAGGCACAACTTGCCCTGTCTCAACAGAATACATTAAGTTATGAAATACAAAAGAAAGGCAGTAAATGACTTGTCAAGGACAGAAATGAAAAAAATTTCCCATGAAAATGTGGGTCAGATGGGATGGATGGGATGTCATCCAGAGAGACCTAGACAGGCTGGAGAGGTGGGCTCAAGTAAACCTCATGAGGTTCAACAAGAGCAAGTGCAAGGTTCTGTACCTGGGCTGGAACAATCCTCATCATCAATACAGACTAGGGGATAAGGGATTAGAAAGCAGCCCTGAGGAAAGGGACTTGGGGGTGCTGATGGATGAGAAACTAGACATGAGCAGGCAGTGGGCACTTGCAGCCAATCGCATCCTGGGCTGCATCAAAAGAAACATTGCCAGCAGGTCCAGAGGAGTGATTCCACCACTTTACTCTGCTCTCATGAGACCCCTGGAGCACTGTGTGCAGGCCTGGAGCCCTCAATATAAGAAGGACATGGACCTGATGGAACGGGTCCAGAGGAGGGCCACAAAAAAGGATTAGGGGGTTGGGGCACCTCTGCTACAAGGACAGGCTGAGGGAGCTGGGGTTGTTCAGCCTGGAGAAGAGGAGGCTCTGGGGAGACCTAATAGCAGCCTTCCAGTACCTGAGGGGGCTACGGGAAGGCTGGGGAGAGTCTGTTTACAAAGGCCTGACGTGACAGGACAAGGGGCAATGGGTTTAAACTGGAGAAGAGCAGATTTAGACTAGACATTAGGAATAAGTTCCTCACTATGAGGGTGGTGGAACATGGGAACAGGTTGCCAAGTTTGAGGCCCCTTCCCTGGAGACATTCAAGGCAAGGCTGGACAAAGCCCTGGACAACCTGGTCTAGTTGGGGGTGTCCCTGCTGACTGCGGGGGTGTCGGACTAGATGGCTTTTGAAGGTCCCTTCCAGCCCAGATGTTTCTATGATTCTATGTATCAACTGCCACTTTTTTTCTGTTAGTTTTAGTGGGAAGAAACATTTACTGGCATCATTACATCTTTGAAGTTTAAGGATTGTATATGGCTTGCGGAGGTGTCTAGTTATTGAGAAAGGGCCCAAAACAGACTGAGAGGAAAAAGGAGTGACCACCAAGTCCCATTGTGCCAGTTATCAGGTGACTGCTGGGAAGCATGGCTTGTACCTACTGGCTTATGGCCATGGAAATCCTTGCTTCTGCTGGTCCAGAAACATAGAAACTGGGTTTAAGGTGAGAGTTTCTGAGCTGACCAGTGGAAGAGGTTTTGTTTATTACCCTGGGGCTGTCATCCTCATGTTTCTCCTTTTTCAAGAGTATTCCCAAAGGCAAAAAAAAGAAAAAAGAAAAAAAAAAGTCACAGGTCTACAAATCTGTAAAGCAAAACTTTCTCTGGCAGAGGTTTTGCTTTAATTTCCTTCAAAACTTGGCACTTTCAGAGAAAGGATTTGATAGCATGCAGCACTCACCAGGTGACTGAAGGCTTTGCAATCTCCTTCATTTGGGAAGTAATGGAGGGAGTTTAGTTCATCTGGGTATCCAGCTGAAAGAACCAGATGTTCTCCAGTTGTTTGGTCTGGTTCCTGTGCCTGAACTGGAAGACAAGCTTCCCCTGCAGAAAAGCATGTATGGATTGTTCATGCAGGCTAAAAAAAGGGTGGTTTTGGGGAAGTCATACAACAGCTTCACATCCAGCACTGACCATAGTCTCCAGCTTCTGCTGACGGCTGGTTTGCCACTTCTGATGGGGAGAAAATGGGGAAGGGGGAAAATGCCCCAAAGACTTCACATCGGCAGGACGCGGGGGTTGAGGGTATTTGTGATAGGGTGGGTGGGTTTTTGAAAAGTGTTCGAAAACTTAAGAAGAAATTTCCCTGAAACACAGAGGGTATTTTTGTCTTCAAAGTACGCTCCCTCTCAAGGGAATAAACTGCTGCTGCTGCCAAGCTTTGAGAGAAAACCTTGGTTGCTATTGTGTGGGTTTATTGCAGCTGTTATGGTCATCCTCAGAAACTTCCTCCTTTGATGAAACAGATGACCTGACCTAGGCTTGACTCCAGGCACACAAAAATAATTCCAAATAAGGAATCTGCAGCCTGACAAGCTGCTGAGCTGTAGACAAGGATAAACTGACCATGTTTAGCAGCAACTAAAATTAAGGGAGGCTTTTCAACTTCATCACCTCTCACAGCTGCTGCGGTGATACACTTCTCTGCACCTCTGGCTGTGCTTAGGAAGAGGGTAAATCACAATAAACTATATTTTCTGCTTCTGAAGATGCTGACAGACAAGGCTTATGTTCCTCAGTTAGGAAACTCCAGTGGGGAACAGAAGGGAGTTTTGGGACAGAGTATCTTGGGGAGGCGGGGGAGGAAAGAAAAGCATGCCCAGTGGGCACTCTGAGTGCTTCTTTGTTGGCAAAATGCACATAACTCAAATGTATCGCCCCACAGGTTGGTTCACAGGGCTGATATTCTCACATTATCTAAATTACAGCCAGTAGATGGAAGTCCTTTTGGCTGACAGTTGTCACTACAGGATACGAGCATCTCAGCAATTGGTGAATAGCTTCTATTAATAATGGCACTGCCAGATGTGACAACTGACGGGTTTTGTCAACACATTGTCACAAAGATGATAAAAGGAGGTGTTATTCTGGGTTTGGTTCCAACAGGTGGTAAAAATATTAAAAAGAGCAACTCAAAAATCACCATTGTCCAGTGAATAGTTTTTTTGCAGTTTAAATGCAACGATAAGTAGAGAGTTTTTAATTTCTGGAACAACAACAAAAAACTCCATGTGCATGGAAAATCAAGTAAAGATAGGTAAGAACTGGTTAAAGTTCATATGAGTTAATCTTGCCAAGGGAACAGAGAAAATATAAAGGTTCTTTGAGGCGCAGAGATTGAGATCAGAGAGCGCTATGTACTTTGTCATGGCAGAGCTTGAAGCTCGTGCTTTGGTCTCACAGTGAAATCACTGCTGGGCCGGGGGAAGTCTTTGACACAGCATGTGACAAGTCCTGCCAGCCTGCCATCATCCTGAGCGCTCGAGGATGAGATGAGCATCTTCAAGTAAAAGCTTTAGTCTCCACGTATTCTGAATCTTTTCTGATATTCCTTGAACTTTTCGATATGTTTACATTATTTATCACACAGTATTATATTGTACTGAAATAAATAATGTTATGCTTCCAGGCTTCTGTGCGTCATCTGCAGGCTGCCAGAAACTCTCTCTCTTCTTCCCCAGTGTGTAACTGCTCTAATTTTCAGTGGATTCTGCAATGCACAAAAGGTACTTAGAAATCAGGTCAATCATCTCATGATCATGCTGTTACGTTAAGCAGGGTTGTGGGTATGGAGGTCCCCAGGCCCAACTGACAGATGTCACTGTGGGCTGAGATTAGAGAGGGAGAATGCACCTACTTGTTCTTCTGCCTGTAGAATCATAGAATATTTTGGGTTGAAAAAGACCTTTACAGGTAACCTATTCCAGCCCCCCAGCAATAAGCAATAAGCAGTGATATCTTCAGCTAGATCAGGTTGCTCAGAGCCCCATCCATCCTGACCTTGAGTGATTCCAGGAATGGGGGATCTACCACCTCTCTGGGCAACCTGTGCCAGTGTTTCACCACCCTCATAGTAAAAAATTTCTTCTCTGTATCTAGTCTGACTCTACCCTTTTCTAGTTTAAAGCCATTACCTCTTGTTCTATTGCAAGGGGTACTCCTAAAATGTCTGTTCCCATCTTATAAGGCCTGTTTAAGTAGGGAAAGGATGCAGTAAGTTCTCCCTGGAGCCTTCTCTTCTCCAGGCTGAAAAACCTCAACTATCTCAGTTTGTCTTCAGAGGAGAGGTGCTCCATCCTGCTGATTATTTTTGTGGCCCTCCTCTGGACCCACTCCAGCAGGTCCATGTCTTTCCTGTGCTAAGGACTCAAGAGCTGGACACAATAATTCAGGTGGAGTCTCACCAGAGCAGATTAGAGGGGCAGAATCACTTCCTTTGACCTGCTGGCCATCTCTAGATACAGCCCAGGTGCAGCTGGCCTTCTGGGCTGACTGCACATTGCCAACTCATGTCCAGCTTTTCACGCACCAGTACCACCCCCAAGTCCTTCTCCTCAGGGCTGCTCTCAAACCTTTCATCCCCCAGCTGGTATTGATCATGGGGGTTGTCCTGACTCAGGTGCAGGACCTTGCACTGGGCGTTGTTGAACCTCAGAGGTTCACATGGGCCTACTTCTTGAGCTTGTCCAGGCCACTCTGGATGGCATCCCTTCCCTCTGGTGTGGTGACCACTCAGCTTTTGTCATCCACAAACTTGTTGAGGGTGCACTTGATCCCATTGTCTGTGTCATTGGTGTAGATATTGAACAGTACTGGTCCAAATACGGACCCCTGAGGGACACCACTTGTCACCAGTCTCCATCTGGACATCGAACCATTGACCACTACCTTCTGGGTACCACCATCCCACCAACTCCTCATCCACCAAACAGTTCACCCATTAATTCTGTATCTCTCCAGTTTAGAGAGAAGGACGCTTTAGGGGATTTTGTCAAAGGCCTTACAGAAGTCCAGACAGATGACATCCATAGCTCTTCAGTTGTCCACAGATGTAGTGATTCCATCATAAAAGGCCACTGGGTTGGTCAGGCAGGACTAGCCCTTGGTGAAGCCAAGGCTATTTACTTGTGTGCTCCTTCCTTTAGTTTGACCAGCACATCCTGACTCAACCATGCCAGTTTCTTGCCTTCCTTTCCTGATTTCTTACACCTGGGGATTAAGAGCTCTTTTTTCCTAATTCACTGATTTTCCTAATTTTCCTAATTCTCCTAATTTCCTAAGATGGTTGCAGTGCAGCAGTTCTAGCTAACTCTCTCCCTGTAGTTTATCACAGTGTCTTGATATTTTGGGATTGCTGATGTGATGTGCCCTTGTGGCCAAGAAGGCCAATGGTATCCTGGGGTGCATCAAGAACAGCATGGCCAGCAAGTCAAGGGATGTCATCCTGCTCCTCCACTCTGCCCTGATGAGGCTCCATCTGGAGCACTGTGTCCAGTTCTGGGCTCCCCAGTTCAAGAAGGTCAGGGAACTGCTGGAGAGGGTACAGCAAAGGGCCACAAAGAGGATTAAGGGCCTGGAGCATCTCTCCTATGAGGAAAGGCTGAGGGACTTGGGTCTTTTCAGTCTGGAGAAGATTGAGGGGGGATCTGATCAATGTTTAGAGGGACAAATACTTGAAGGGAGGGTGTCAGGAGGACGGGGCTGGTCTTTTCTCAGTGGTGCCCAGGGACAGGACAAGAGGAAATGGGCACAAACTTGAGTATAAGAAGTTCCACTTAAAAATGAGGAGGAACTTACTTCTTTACTGGGAGAGTAGTACAGCTCTGGAAGAGGCTGCCCAGAGAGGTATTGGAGTCTCCCTTTCTGGAGACGTTCAAAACCTGCCTGGACAAGTTCCTATGCAATCTGCTTTAGGTAGACTCACTCTGGCAGTGCGACCTCCAGAGGTCCTGATGATCTCCAGAGGTCCCTTCCAACACTATATGATTCTATGATTCTATGCTGGAGGATTTCTTTTGTGTTCTGGTCTGAGGAGGAGCAGAGCAGGTGTTCCTAGGGACTCTTCTAAGTCTAAAACCTGTTATGTGGTCATGGGTGGTTGAGGGACAGACTTCAAAGAGATCCTAGGGTCCCTTCTGTCATATGCTCTTTTTCAGGAAGAAGGTGGTCAAGGACAGACAGATGAAAAATATCCCACAAAAGCAAGGAAATAGAAAATGCTGCACTACAGTCACTAAAAGTTCAGAAGGCTCAAACCCCTCTGATCCCCAGGGAAGGACCTTTTCCAGGTTACACTTCTGGTAACACCAAAATGCAGAATTGGAAGTTTGGAAACAAGGGTCTGTTCATCTGTGAAGGTGGAGGTTATGTGACTGGAGAATAATGTGCAAAATGTATCACATATTGCAGTGACCTCCAGCTTGTTAGGGTGAGCTGAACAGCATGCAAGGTTTTAGAAAAAGTCTTGAAGTCAAGAATTATAAAAGGAAGGATGGAAAGTGAGACAAAAGGCAACGTGGGTTTGGCAAAGCTAGAATTTGCAGGACCAACTTGACCCTGGCTCTGCTAAATGACTTCCTAGCTCCAAAATCTCAAAGATTTCTGTGCTCTCGCTCCATTGCTTCTGGGATGACTTTGGAGCAGTGGCCGCTTGCAGAGCTAAATGAATGATGGCAAGAGGGATTCAGTGTCATTGAGGCACCAAGTGAATCTTACTACAGGTTGCAGGTGGGAGAACCTGATTTTAGGCAACTCAAATCTAGGTGGACTCAAGAAAAGCATTGCATGCAATGTCAGATGAGAACTCTTGGTGAAGCTGGAGAAGACTGAGGTTAGTGAAAGGACTATGAGGTCGCATAACAGAAATGAGATGAGAAATATGAGAGGCCCATGAAGTTGGGGATTAATAATGAGAAGTTCTTCTTGAAACTAGGGAAAAGTGATACTAGAATGGCTGCATGTTAGAGCAAACAAAAAAAAACCCACCCTATTGCACAGATGACTGGAAATGGACAGCAATTCTTATGAGCAGAAACTTAGCTCTTGTCCAGTTTAGCAGAATGAAGTTTATTGTTAGCTAAGCATCGGGTAATGCTAAAGAGACTTTATCATGATAAACAACACTGTGGTGTAAGAACAAGTATTTCTAGATTGGCCATAAATCGCAGGCAGCAACTGAGGAGATGATAGTTTTAAGTATCAGATTACTCAGGTCCTGAAAAAAAAACCTCCAGTGTTCACATTCCTGGTTTAAAAGAGGAGTTTGGAGGATTATCCCAATCCTCAGGAGGGCTCAGGCCCACAGTGTAGGCACTAAGGAATACCACCAGCCTCAATGGGCATATTGCACATGTTCCCAGGCCTACATCCAGAGTTTTTTCTAGAAGGGAGGAAATGAAAGTCTGAGAGCAGAAAAGGAGGAAGATGACAAGTCTGGAGGAAATCTCATGAGTAGCCTGACCTCCTCTGCTGCCACCACCCTTCCTCCTCCCTGCTGCTGCCCAGAAATAGGGCAACTGAATCCCAGACCTGAAGTCCCAGCTGCCTTCTCAGTCCGTCCCAGTCACTCCCAAAATCCTCCTATTCTCCTGCTTCTGGTCTCCATCCATCAGTTTGATAATCTCTTCCAGGAAGGTTGAGAGACTGCCCTCCCCACCTCTGCCCTTGGGTCTCTGCTCCCTTCCATCACACGCCCAGAAACACAACTTCCTTTCCTGTAAAGGCCCTCTTATCCCCATCACGTGCTCATGCTCTCTCACAGTCCTGCTGTCTCATTCACCCATGCCATTTTTCTGTCAGTGCCACAGCTCTGAGATGGCGACAGCTTTAGAAGGGAAGTTCCCAGAGAAAAAAAAAAAGTCTCTTAAGTCCAAACTTCAGGCTTGCTTTCACTTTTCTTAGAAAATTACCTTTTCAAGCAACATCTAAAAATAAAAGGATTGATAGGAACTCTCTACCATCCATCAAATCGCAACAGGGTCCTTCTATCTAAGAGAGCTCCTAAGGGAGCTTCTATCTCTACTGGTTTGCTCCCAGTAACACTGACTTCCCAAGTTGCATTAGTCTCTTGAACTTCCTACAAAAGTTCTCCCTGACACCTGGGAGGTTTGGCAGTGCATCTGCTTCCCCTCCAGCAGCCTGCCAGTATCTTCCACTGGAAGCTTGGAAGCTTTTTTTGAACTACTGACTACTGCTCTTGACATTTGGAGCAAACTATTACCTTCAGAAAGCTTCTCCCTGCAGGCTAGTCCATATTCTGAATGCTGGATGCAGTTATGATCCTCACATTCCTGGTCCTCACAGCTCAGATTGATCCATGTGAATGGAAAAGGTTCAAAGAAGGGCAAGATTATCAAAGGTTTGGGGGGGGGGGCACTGGAGCACTGCAGGCTCAAAGAAGGATGGGGCGCCACAGAGGTCTACAGTATCTCCACTGCCTGGGAAGGGCTGGATTGCACAAACACTTTAGCATCTTTCTGAACAACACAATGGAGGGCATCCAATTAAATTAGTTGGAATCAGGTTTGAAATAAAGGAAGATAGGTGTTCATACAACAACTCGTAAATCCACAGAACTCCTTCTCAGGGGCTCAAGGCTGGATAGAAGGACAGTTTAGGGCTCACTAAAGAGTAATCATGGAGTCAGGAACACTGCCTTTGCTAAAAATTACCAGCATCAGAGGGAAGCATCATTGGTTCACCTTGTTCTTACTCTTCTCTGGACATCTGCCTGTAACCACCCTGGTTGTCAAGAGGGCAAGGCCAGTCTTTTTTCAGTGGTGCCCAGGGATAAGACAAGAGGAAATGGACAAATTTGAATACACAAAGTTCCACCTAAACACGAAGAGGAACTTATTTACTTTGAGGGTGTTAGAGCACTCAAACAGGCTGCCCAGTAAGTGTCCTTCTCACACCAGTGTGTGTATGTGTATATATATATATAAAAAATAAAAATATATAAAATATGTACTCTATTTATTCATTTAATATATTTATTACTATATATGTATATATCTTTGGTGCCCACGGTGCTTATCCTATATCCAGCTGTCATGTTGAGGAGCGTTCAGAGAGAGTGAAGAGAGCCACCTGCATGACACAGTATTGTTGCCACAAGTGCAAGAAGAAGGTCTAGGTGTTTGTAGCTTGAGCCTGCAAGGTTTTTTGAGCAGGAAAGAAAATTTGAAAACATCACAATGAGCTCAAAACCAAGAAATGAGGCAAGACAGGCAGACAGCTTAGAGAAACTTGTAAATTTCATGGAAATTGATTCTGTGATTACAAAGTTCACAAACTTGGTTTGCAGGAGAAGCTCTAGATTGGTGGATAAGCCTTGGGCATCCAGCTTGGTTAGTAACAGCCAAGAGCTCTTGCCCTGCCCAAGCCTCTTCTCCATGGTTACAGAGTCTGCTTTTCCTTTGAATAGCTCTTTATTGGTCTCTCACCTCTGCAGCGCTCGCTGAAGCAGCACAATGGAGCATACTGATGAGTCAGAAACCCATCTACCATCTAAGCTGGTACTGAAGTGGGGCTTTAAAGTCATAAAGCAACACATCATATGGGATATGCCATCAGGCTCAGTACCTTTCCCACAATGAAGCCAGAAACAGAAATGTCCGGATTTCAGCTGAAACACAGTTAATTTTCTTTCTAGCGGTTGCTGTGTTTCAGATTTGGAATGAAAGGAATGTCAATAATGATTATTATATTAGTTGTTGTCAGGTGATCATAGAATCATAGAACTACTTAGGTTGGAAGGGACATTTCAGATCATCTAGTCCAACTGTCAACTTAACTTGGACCACCACTAATCTATACCTCTATGATCTATACCTGTCAAGAATCTTCTCCAGCTTCCCATAGAAGCTAAGAAGGAACATAGACAGAACAATGGAACGGCAATGGAGTATGGCCACTGGATGAGGGGAAATGGTTTTAGAGACTTACATTAGATACCAGGAAGAAATTCTTTACAGTGAGGGTGGTGAGACACTGGATGAGGTTGCCCAGAGAAGTTGTGAATGTCCCATCCCTGGAGGTGTTGAAGGCCAGGCTGAATGGGGCTTTGAGGAACCTGGTCTGGTGGGAAGTGTCCCTTCCCATAGCAGGGGGTTTGGGACTTAATGATCCTTAAATTCCCTTCCAACCCAAACCATTCTATGGTTCTATGCTATTCCATACCATAGATATCATGCACAGTGTGCAAATGAGGGTTGGCCCAGTGTGAGGGGATAGATCCATAATCTCCACTTGGGTCAGGGTGGTCAAGCAATTCACTAGGTGGTGAGGCTTGTATTTTGTACATTCTTCTATTATTATTATTATTGTAATTTTAATTTTCTTTTACTCTATTAAACTGTCTTTATCTCAACACATGCTTCCCCCCCCCCCCCCTTCTGCCTCTTTTCCCCACTCTTCTTGGGGGAAAGAAGGGTTGAGTGAGAGGTTGCATGGTCCTACTTGCTGGCTGGGGTTAAACCACGATGAACTACAAGCTGGACTGTAAGTTACCAGAGTTACTCACACTGTTGGGCACATGTCACCTAAGGAAAAAACGTCATCTCAGGTCTCAAAAATTCAAGGACCCACATTATCATGAAACATGAGTCTCTGAGTTATTTGAGCTTGTCTGCTGGAAATTGGCAGCATCCCCAAACAATGAGGGAGGGAGGGGAGAAATTGACACCAAGGAGGTTTATTTTCTCATGTCCTGTCAATACCACCTACAGGGTATGGATGCCATACCAGACTGAAAGCTATGAATCAAGTTTGGTATACTTTTTTTTCATGTGTTTTCTGTAGAATATAAAATCATAGAATCATTTTGGTTGGAAGAAACCTTTAAGATCATGAAGTCCGACCATTAAACTGTCACTGCCAAAACCACCTCTAACCCACGTCCCTCAGCGACACAGCTACACGTTTTAAATACCTCCAGGGATGGTGACTCAAGCACATCCCTGGGCAGCCTGTTCCAATGATTGGCAACCCTTTCGGTGACAAAATTTCTTCCAATATCCAACCTAAACCTCCCCTGGCGAAACAGGAGGCTGCTTGACTGTCAGTTGTTACTTAAGAGACCAACCTCCCCTCACTACAGCCTCCTTTCAGGTAGCTGTAGAGAGTGATACAGTCTCCCCTCAGCCTCCTCTTCTCCAGGCTGTACAAGCCCAGTTCCCTCACCCACTCCTCATAAGGCTTGTGCTCCAGACTTCTCATAAGCTTCACTGCTCTTCGCTGGACACGCTCCAGCATCTCAATGTCTTTCTCGTGAGGGGCCTAGAATGAATAGAGCACTTGAGCCTCACCAGTGCTGAGTACATGGGGACAATCACTGACCCAGTCCTGCTGCCCATACTACTCCTGATTCAGGCTAGGATGCTGGTGGCCTTCGTGGCCATCTGGGCTCACTGGTGGCTCATGTTCAGCCACTGGCAACCAACACCCCTAGGTCCTTTTCTGCTGGGCAGCTCTCCAGCCACTCTGCCCCAAGCCTGTATCACTGCAGGGGGTTGTTGTGACTGAAGTGCAGGACCTGGCCTTGTTGAACCTCAATCCCATTGGCCTCAGCACATCCATCCAGTCTGTCCAGAGCCATCCTATCTTCAAGCAGATCAAGGCTCCTGCCCAACTTGGTGTCGTCTGCAGACTTACTGAGGGTGCACTCGATCCCCTCGTCCAGATCATTGATAAAGATACCAAAGAGAACCGGCCCCAGTAGTGAACCCTGGGGAACTCCACTCATGATCAGTTGCCAACTGGATTCCTACTGCCTGCCCGAGCCTTTCTGTTCAGCACCTTCAGGAGGCTGCCAGAGTACAAAGGAGACTTCCTTTATGGCCAGACAAGATAAGAAAAGGAAGAAAGTTATCCTCTATGCTTTTCTGTGATGTCTCAGAAGCCAAGAACTTCAGGGAAACATGTCAAACACGGAAGCACCATGGACAAGGGGAGAATTGTCTGACTCATACCCCTTGCTGGGCATCTAAAGCACCAAAGAAATATCTGTGTACTAAAGGAGAGTAATTTGCAAAGATGCAGTAGCGATTCTGCTAGACATGATTCAGCAAATGCAATTACAGTTGCACTTCAACAGGCAACTCCAAATGCTGCTAAAAGAGTTTATTAAAGACTGTACTAACAGTTCTCATAACAATGGCACATACAATGATTCAAAATCATGACAAATAGCGTGGAGTTCTGAAGAGCGTTATTATAATACACCATGGACAAGAACAAAGCAGATGTGCCATCTCAGAACACTATGAGCAGGCCCATGAAATACAGGAGTCATATCATACAGTTGTACAAGGTTCAGAGAAAATAGAAAAAAGAAAAAAAAAGTCTTTCAAATGCAGTCCTTGAATTTATTGACAGTATTACAGTACTTTATGGGCTTATTCCAGCTGCACTTTCCGGAGTGCAAGGGCAGCTAGAAATAGCCAAAAAATCCCCATTAGTGTAAAAATCCTCTAGCAAACATACCTCAGGTGCAATCAGTTCTCCAGACCTTCCTGCTTATGAATTTTCAGTCAGAAATTCTGACCTCCCTGCAATTACTTTGCTCAGGACAGTGTTTTGTTTTTGCGAGAAAACAAAACCAGCATGCTTCTTTAAGACAGTGCAAAAATATTTTCAATGCTATCGTTAAATCACAGATTAATGACAATCAGTGTGGATCAGCTGCAGCATGGCCAACAGCGACCTCAGGATCAGGACTGAATGGACCTGCTGCCCCTGGGCCAGCGCTTGCAGAGGAGAGAGGGGCTGCTCCCTCCCGAGCGAACCACCAATTCTAGGTTCCTAGTGAGGAATGGTCTCAGCTACTCCAGACTAACAAAATGCTACAGAAAGCCTGCAAGTATTAAGTTATCCAATCCTATATCAGGAAAAAAAAAACCAAACCAAACCAACCTAACAAAAGAATATCAAAGAGGAAAAAGTATGTAGCAGCCATGTTATCTGTCATGGCTTGAATGTTGTTCCCTTTCTTACCGTGTTGCTCACGGTAGCCAAAAATGTGACTGGCAGAGTTCAGCAGCTTTACAGCACCCCTGTGATGATGCGGGATTCCTTCCCAGCAGCAGGCAGGGGTTTATGTTCTCCGAGACACACCACCCAACTACAAGGGTAGGGCAGCTGCAGCCTGCTCCCGGTGTGTTGCCTTGGCAGATTTTGGCTGTGGGAGCCTAGGCCCCCCCCGCACGTGTCCAACTGGTCTCACCCCTGCTCACAGCAGCACATCCAGGGTCATACATTCACTCCGTGTGCATTTTCAGAGCAATTTCCAACTTCTTTTTTTCTAAGCAGACGTTGAAGGTGTCTGCCTATCACATCGAGACATGGGTATAACCTGTGCCAGAATGTACCCTGGCAGCTCCACAGTACATGAATCTCAAGGAGAGAGAACTGTGCTTTGCCAAAAACCCAAATTATTCCTCTTCTACCAATTTCCACACAGTTGTGTGTTTGTATCGTGGTGTGATTATGTAGAACCTTTTTAATGTCTGCCAACTTCAGAGGATAAAAATCACAGTGCTGCATATCAACAAAACCCAGCATACCCAGCCTCCAATATAAAATAATTTATATACACAAAGCAGAATTTGCATCTTAAATAAGAAGAGACTGTCTCATTCTCTATGGTGTCTTACCCAGCTACTAAAAAATAAATAATTCACATCGGATTGATGGATTTGTTTCCTGTACAGCACACGTGAGCTATCGGAGCTGACAAAGACAACATGAAAAAAAAAACCTTTTGTAATTAATAAAAGAGAATTGTTTAACACTTGCACATATTGGCACAAGGCAGAAGAGAAAAGGGAACACTACACGGCACAGCTCAGGTGCCTTCCTCTGTGGAACGGGACTCAGATTTCAACTTTACAAATTCTCTGGCAACTTCATCGTTGGTTCTTTGAGAGAGAATCCTCAGGACTGTAAGCCCAGTCTCATCCATGTGAATCCTGCGCCCCAGGGGGCACCAGCAGGCGCAGCTTCCCTTGTCTGCTATGTCTCTGAGCTGCATCACTGCTATCCCCAGCACTCGGTCCTCCCGAGCAAAGCAGTAATCCTTCACGCAGACTTGGAGCTCGTAGGCATCAGGGCCATCTTCATTCCCCAGAATGCTGAAAAACACACCCAGGTTTACTTATACTTTATCAGAACATAGAAATTCCTCTGCAAAATAAAGAGTGCTTAGGTGAGCCACAGAAAACTCCTCTCTACAGAAAACCCTGGTCAGAGAGGGAGAAGGAAAACCTACGGCACATGGGCTTTTTTGCTGTTTTGTGGACAATAAAGACAACATGTCTACTTAAAGACAACAACCAAAAAAGCCCATATCAAGTTGTCTTTGCGTGTGTGTCTGTCTTTGTGTGTCTGTGTGTGTGAAACTGTGAAATAGGAGGAGCGGAGAACATTAAAGCCATGCTAAATACGAGTTTAAACATTTCTGCTTCTGTTCAGGGTTGCTTCATTTCAGTAATTAATATTTTAATTAGATGAAGTCTTTGTTAAATATTCAGAACCTTCCATTAAAGCAAAAGCTAATAAAATACATCCCCAATCTTTCTGATGTTTCTAAAATTAAAAGAATATAAAAAAAAAAAAAAGGGACAAAATCTCTTAATGGAGAGGAAGCCTGCCTTCCACCACAACAAAGAAAAATTACATGGATAGTCCCTCTCCCCCAAGATGTTCTGCTGGTCATCTCCTCTCCTCCTTACTGTACAGCTGGGTGAGCACTAATCTGTAGCTCCCTTTGTTAAGCCTCCTGAGAGGGAAGATGCCTTTGTAATAATGAAAGCCAAATAAGACAAGATCAATACTTGGTATTAAAAAGACATCAATTTTAGCAGTGCAACTTCTAACTACCACTTCCAAGGGCTGTATCCTTGGCAACGAGTTCAGAAAGCATGTCCCATGGGTCAAGTTGGGATAAATCACACATTAAAATTAAAAGAACTAAAAATACATTGTGAACTTTTACCCTCAACTCTACCAGTAAAAGATACAAAGTTTATTAAAATGACAGAGCACAGTACAATATGTTGATAGGACACACAGCATGTTTCAGGAGGTAGCCAAAGGACACTGCTGGTATAGAACAGACCTCAGCATCCCACCCACAGCAAAAGATCCCATAATCTATCTTTTCCTGCCAAGACACCAAGCACTGGGCCAAGCTACTGGTTTAAGTGCTCCTTGGAGCCCTGAGCAGGCTGTTCATGGACACTGGAAAACCCAGTCTCTTCTCTGCATCTGCACTGTCCACGTCAGATCCCCAAGCTATTTTTCACACTTACAAGTGAAAGGTTTCATTGTATTTGGGAGCCCAGTTGTTGCTCTTTGACTTGGTTGTGAACTTCCTCTTCTTGTCACTCTGATGGGGCCCGATCATGGTGATTTCAACGAAGGGTCGGAACATGCCGGACGTTTGCCACTTCAGGTCATTGGCCGCCACAACTGGAAAAGAGTGAAAAAAACCCAACCCGGTTTGCAGTAAATACTCACTTATTCCCATTACTCTGGACACCTCTCTGCTCTGCTTTCAATTTCGTGTTTCACAGGACAAAGTCTTAAAACACGCAAGTGTCCTGACACCTGGGAATTTTTTTTCCTTTAATTTAAGGGAATTAAATGCTTGGGACAGCACTTAGCTTTTGCTATATGCATAGTCAAGAAATTGGTCTAAAAAACCCCATCTGTCATGCACCTCTGGGCAGGCTGCCCTGTCAGTTCAGTGCTTAACTCTACCTTATGTGTGGGCTGAGTTAAAAAACAGGGCATTTTGGGGGCTGATATTAAGGTCTCTGTTGAAAAAGAAAATGAGAGTAGAGGTAAAGCAAACAAAGCCTGTGAGCTGTGGGTGATTCCAGAGCCCAGAATTATTAGCTCCTTAATTTTCATTCTCTCTGGGGTCACTGCAGGGAACAGACTGAAGCACAGGAAACAGCTCTTGCATTGCAGTGTAGATTTAGCCAGGAGAAGGGAGGCCTGGAGAGCTGTTTATATAAATCTTTAGAGGAAATTAAAGTAGTTAAATATGCTGTATTCGCGCAAAGCAGACGAAGGAGGATGAGGAAGCCTGAGATGAATCACCACTTTGGTTATTTTCAGAGCAGCTCTTCAGGGACCAGCGTGGCCTTCGGGACGGGGCAGAGGAGCCTCTGAACTCTTACTGGCTCCGTGATCTCTCGTCGTCCTGCCCCGCTCTCTGCAGCACAGCCTGAGCCCTGGCGCCTGGTGAGAGCCATCATCTGATTTTTGTTTACTTCGTCTATCGTTGCCAATAAACAACGGGCCTGCACGTTGCCATGTCACTGGCGGGACAAGCTCATTGGCTGTTTTCCCTACACGTTCCTGATGTGAAGCAGAGAAAGCAGTTCTGGATTCACGTCGCGTGAGCTAGCGCAGGGACACGATGGCTGCCACCTGGAGATCCGCCTGGACGCGGTGGCGGAGCCTGAGGAGCAACACACGCTCTGACGTACCTTTCACCGTGACCTTGTGTTCACCGGTCCCTGGGTGGGTGTACAGGTCGATCTGTATGGACACTTCACCCACAGGATCATCCACACCAGAGCCTGTTGGGAGAGAATTGACACACATACCCACCCACCCCCCACCATGCACACACAGATTACTGTTTGTTGGCACCCGTTTGTTGGTTTATGGCCTCAGCAAGACAATATGGCGTTTTCAAAGTACACCTCCCACGGCCAGCTCTTCAGTCAACATCCATAATGTAACATTAATGCAAAATAACATCAGGCTTGCATGCCCAACACACATAAACACTAACGTTTTTTGCACTCCACCATAAAGATCGCATCCTGTTGAGAACACTAGTAAGAATTTCAAGAGAATTTAAGAGACCTAAAGCTTGACAACAGACCCTTCACAGGGATTTTTCAGAGATTCCTACCAAGCTATTGTGTGCACATGCAGGCATTCCAGTGGTGGGCATCAGCATTCCTATCTGCTCAGGGAAGAAGGGAAGACAAAAAAAAAAAAACAACAAACCAAACCAAAACAAAACCTAACAAGAAAAAAAACCTCACCAGAGAGAAAGTCTAGGAAAAAAAAGACAAGATGTTATTGATTTGCACTGAGCCATATTGCAGTCTCACCCTCTAAGGAGCTTTTTCCCATGTTATACATCCAATAAAGGTTATCCTCCTGACAGCCTATCTGCTTCCCTTTGGAGAATAATGAGGATCCCTTTACTCTTGAGCCCCAAAAATGATGAGACAAGAGCTCACAACTCACATACTTATTTCCCTTCATCAATTAGCCGGTGAGAAAAAAAGATGTAGCTTCACAGAGGAAAAGGTAACATGTTGTAACAGAGGGAGAAGGTCTCATGAACCTTAGAATTTGTGTATTACGATATTTTCAACTTTATAACTTTTAATCATAATTATCATGCAAAATGTGTAAGTGACATTTTTCTGGGTAGAAAAGCCAAGATGTCATGTAAATTACAGAAAAAGACTTCTTTGCAAAATGAAAATGAAGTCCTTTCAGAAGATGGTGAGATTGATTTTACTTTCTCTTTGATAACTGTCTGATCTCAGGTTGACAATTAGCAATGCTGTTGTAATTTCAATATCTACAGGGTAATTGGGTACCTAAGAATAACAGAGTTATTTTGTCAATTTTGGGGCTACGATACGTTGGTGTGTTTGAAATTCAAGATAAGGAGCTTGAAGCATATCATTAAACAAACATTTTGATTAGATAGATCTAATACATCAGCTTTCATAAGAACAGTCTGCAGGCAGCAAAAACACTCATTTAAAAACCAAGAGGTTGAGAGCTAATCTGTGCAATTCTCTGAAGAGAATTACACGGCACAGAACTGTGGCACTGAAAGTCACATTAATATACAAGTAAAAGTATCTGAGCAAACATAACAGAACTTCAAATTATTATCTCAGGGTAGATTCTCATTCTTGACCTGAGTGCAATAAACTCTAGTTTGTAATATTTGTACAGGATTTCTAACGTTCTGTTTTGTCCCCCCTTGGAAGGGCAGAATTCCTTTTTTATGTATATAAGCACAAGAGCTTCAAATTTATAGGCTTAAATACTGACCTGACCCTTCTGATGGTGTGGATCTGTCACACTGCTGGCATTTTCCTTGGGAATGGACAAGATTACCAACAGTATGTGACAATTTTATCAGAAAGATCAGCCTCCAAACACTCAGGTCTTCATTTTACTGATCTTTAGTGTAATTAATAGGCTATACAGGAGACACTGATGCTTCAGAGGAATGAAAGCAGAACCGTATCATTACCTTTAAGGCAGACAAAATTTAGATATTTTCTTTTCTACTTTCATTCTTGCCTCTTCATACAAAAAATCTTTTTCTGTTAACTAAAATGTCCAAAGAACCACTTTGTAGATGTCCAGTGAAAAATATTCTGATCACATATAACTGTGTATATACACTACTTGCACATTTAGTGACAAGTAGATTTAAATCTTGACAAGAATATCTCATTGGTATTGTGGTGCTGGAAGGTGAAACTGCAGAACTGAGCTCGTGCAATGGGTTACAGACATATTTCACCCAAGAAAACAAAAAAACTTTGGACAGCAGAAAATAAATTGAGAGATGAAACATAAGACTTATTTTTAAGTCTCTCCTGAGCACCCAGACTTTTAGCTAACCAGCACCCCCCACCATCACCACTTCAAGCCAGATCTTTCAAGCTTGGCCATAACCTTGAGTGCATATCAGACAATACCAGTAGCCTGTCTCAGCAGACCATATGCATGCAAGCCTAGGACTGGAAACAGCCATACACAGCCCATGGTAATAAGGCAGGGGAACAAGGCTGTAGCATCTCTCAAAAAACGGTCCATTTTCCAGACAGCTTTCACATCCCGTGAATAAAAGTCAAGCTTGGGGACAGGCTCTCAGGCAAGGTACAGACTTCTACACCGTGCAACCTGTGGCTTCATCTGAGGGATGCGAGTGTCTGGAGAAAGTTAACTTCTACAGGGAGCTAAAGGGAGAGGGTCTCTGGAAAAGGTTTCTGAGCATGGGAAATATGACTTCAAAAGCAAGGCAGTTGGCTAATGTTGTTATGGTAACAACATTAGTCTTGAACATACCCTTATCAGGAAGAACGTCCTCATTAGCGGTAAACCTAATACCTTTCCCATCATGCACTGAGACATGAATTCAAAAGGCAAGAGGCAAGCAGGATAAAGAGAGAAGAGTGTGAATTACAATGCAATTAGCTGTGTCATTAAACAAACACAAGACAAATATTCTAGCTCTTAATAGACAAGATATCCTCTCAGATCTTCGGCACCAACACAGGCTTGGGAGAGCAAGGCTGCCTGAGAAGAAGGGATTGTCTGGCTTAAAACAGGAACAGAATTTGTGCTGCTAAAACTCAACTGCAAGCCTTGATCCAACGTTGCAGAGCAAACCCTTCACGGCATAGTGCTATAGCAGCCTGCTCAGTAAGAAAACAAAGGCAACAGATACTTCGCAAACTGGAAGATGCAGCCATTGAGCAATGAAGAGTCAGCATTTAAATAGTTCTGCCTTTAGCCATTTACCCCCATAGGCCTGTAAGAAGCACGACTTATGCAAAAGGAAGCATCAACCAGATGCTCTCCATCTAACACATGGGCAGACCTCCAAACCAATCCACCAACTGGGGTTACTGAGAAGTGTAAGCAGGCAATGTTTTTTTCCAGCCCCAAACCCAGGAGCAAGTCATGCCCTTCTCAGAGATAGATATTAGGTGGCGTAGCTCCAATCTTTTGCTGCCCAAACAGGGTCCAAAACTCTCAAGCCTATGAATATAGAAGTTGCTGATTGGGACCCGCTGAGTGGCCCACCACATCTGGTACCTGTCTCCTAAAGAGGCTCAGAAAAATCACAGAGAAATATCATCAGTCATCTATGAGATATAACTGTTGACCTTATAAACATGCATCTTTCATCCTAAAACTGGAGCTTAATTCTTTCCAAGCTTCCTAAAGAAAATTCAAAATACCCAACACATACACGCACTCTGTGGCAACTCTATATTCTGCTGCTCTCTGATGATTTTTCAATTCTCTTTGTGTATCTGCTAAACACACAACCCCAGTGGAGTTTTTATTGTCAAATCATGCATTGCATGAAGCTGCTTCCTCTTATCAGCTTTGAATTTGCAACTTCAAATGGAGCATCTTCTCCCGCTAATTTTACACACTCCTGACTGTAGCATGGAGTGCAGAAGAGCAGTGCTGCACACTTCCTTATGTCCAGGCTCATCACAAGAAGAGAATAGGTTCCACATAAAAAACTAGCTTCAATTCATGGTCTGGATATATAATAGGGAACATTTTCCACAGAACAGCAAAGACTGAAGACAGACAAGTTTGCAGTTGAAAGGTGTTCTCTAAGGTAGAGTTAAAAGGTAACTCTAATGACAACAGCCAGGTTCCCCAAGTCCCCTGTGGGATGTATCAGTCTTTGACCTGTCTGGCCACTGGATGTCATCGTTGCTCTGCCGGGACACAGCTATAGAACCATTCTCTCAAAAGCAGGTACTGATTTTAGTTAATTTAAACAAGAATACATCATGCTGCGAAAGGCAGTGATGATTCAGTCCCACAAAACGACACTCAACTTTTTACCTTAAAAAACAAACCTTGTTTTGCCCAAGCTGGGGAACACCAGTATCAAGCAGTCTCATTTGTGCATGAAGGAAAAGTGTGTTGGACAGAGATTGCTTTCCCCTTGACTTCAGGGCTCCCCGTGTGACAACATACTGACAGAGTTAGTACAGTCTCTGGGATCACCAGCCCTCATAGGCTTGGAAGGATTAAAGGAAAAGGATCCCAAGCAAAAAACTGGCAGAAATACACCCCAATGGAACTGTATGAGTTTTGCTGCTGGGATGTAGTAGCCCAATGCCAAGGCTGGCATTTAAGCAATCTGAAAAGTTTAAACATCCTTTTCAGTTTTCACTGAACCTCTAATATTTTCTGTCTCTGCTTCCCGAGACTTGTGAGATTCTTAGCCAGTGAAGGTCCCTGGTGGGAGGCCAAATTCTTCTGTACAACATGAAAGCAATGGAATAGCACCAAATCAATCAAATAGCACCACTATTTGTGCCTTCCCAAAGAGTCACCAAAGAACTCCAGTGATGCATCCCAGCATCTTACTAATACATTGGGGTGATTTGTAATCATTTCGCTCGCACGAATCCTGTGTGAGCTGCAAACAAAACACTCTCCTAAGTTACTCTCCTAAGAGACTTCTCCCTTTATAGGCAGTGTGTAGCTCCATGACAGCATCCCATTGCTGTCAATCAGCCTCGGTCAGGACTACCCGGGCTGCTGGCAACTGGCCTGTGACACAGGCACTGACTAGTTTCTGTGGTGGTGTCTTGCTGAAATGGTCTCTCACACCACCTCATAAGTCTCAGTACATTAACTTCAAGTTTCACTTCTTTTAAGTTACTCACCCACATTAATTCATGAAACGTGACTGTTAAGTGAGGATTGCAGAAAAAAAGACCACAAACACCCCAGGCCTTATGTTTCACATATTTCTGTTCTCTCAAAATGTAGTTGTTGAGTGGGGGTAAAAAACCCAACCTTTTCCTCCTTCCCAGTTTCAAAAGCTCTGAACTGTCACGTTTCCAGAAATGTTGCTGCCAAATGCACTCTACAAACTGGCAGTACAAGAGAGAGCAATTACGAACAGAGCAGATAGCTCCATTCAACTTTGCCAACACCACAAAAGAGTCTTACCCTGAGCTGTTTGAGTCTGGACAAAGGTTTTGATGAGAGTGTCTGTGGTCTGAGTGTAGAGAGACAGAGCATAGCGAAGTGACTGCAGGTCTGGACTCTTCTCCAAGAAAGTTTTCTTCAAACCGTTCCCACCAGCATGGAAATATTGCTAAGAGTAAAAAGAAACAGGAAAAATTCCGAGTAAGAATTGCAACCAGCAAGTAACATTTACATGTTATTGTGTGTGCAAATGGGGAGGAGTGGGAAAAATTCACAAAACAGCTTCAGTATTGGAAATGCAGCTCTTAGACCAACTGATACCAACTGCTCACAGCTTTCCTCTTCCAAAGCACTTAAATATAAATAATCTGTCTCCCGGCACATGCCAGTCACCTGAGTCTATTCAGTTTTACACAAACATGGCAGTATCACCACTGCTGCTACAGGAGTAAAGGCACAAAGTGACAGGCTCCTGCCAACTCCTGACCAATGGTCCCAGGCATTATCCTCCTAAACAGAATTTGGGGATGGAGCAAGGGAATGACAGAGACAGAAATGGAGCCACTTACTTTGATCGTATCCAGTGCCAGATCCAAAACAGCACACTGCTTTGGAGTGAGACTTCTAGTTTCTTCTCTCACCATATGATCCTGCAAACAATCATTATATTTGACATGAGTATGGTTTCAGAGACTAAAAGAAAAGGAGTCACCGGTATCACTTCTTTCTCTGGATTCATGCTGTGACTACGCAGCCACAGCACTAATTCATCTATTTAAGGAATGCTTAATGGAGTCTCCCAGAGTCATTTACTACAGCTTAACTTGAAAATAAACCCACTTTCTCTGTTTCTTGCAGGCAGAGAAGACAGAAATAAGGAAAGGAACCGGACAGAGAAAAGTGACAGTTTAAAAATCACCGTTCATCTCTCAGGAAACCCAGATAGGATTCTGCTTGCTACCCCTGTCGTTTTAGAGCAACCACAACAAGGCTCTGAAAACACCATCTCATATCAAGGAATCAAGTTGTTCAATATTGTGTGTGGATTTTTTTAATTCTTTCATCTATAAATGTCACTAATACACTGTACCATTGCTGTAGAGGAAGAAAAACAAACAAGCGACATGCTCTAGAAAATACCTTTGCTACAAGAAAAAGGTGTTCCCATTAAGACACACCACCTCTAATAGCAAAGAGACAGGAACCTCTTGGGAAGGGATTCCCTTCCCTGCAGTAGGAGCATATCCCTGATAGCATCCTGCCTGACTACAGGGATGTGTCATCCTTTGGTATTTCACCAAGATTTTTCTCTCTGATGCTTAATCTAGGTCTCGGGGAAAACAAACCCCAAATTCTAACCAGGCCTGGTTAGAGGAGGCTGGAGGGCCAGGCCAGCTGCCTGCAGCACTCATGAAAAAAAATGTAGACTAATCAGGCAAATGTGACATCCCTACTTTAAGCATGACACTGAACTTCTGGTGAGAGACAATTTCCAGGAGATTCTTCAAGTAAATTGTCTTTGAGTAAAGCACAGCTAGTGTGTGGCATCACAAGTGCGTTTCACGCTGGTGAGCCTGCTGGCTACCTCGCAGCCTGGTGATTCTTCACACTGCCTGGTGCTTGTTCCCATTCATTATCTGCCACCACCCATCTCCTGTCCCATGGAGATGAGTCTCGCTGCAGTCCAGGAGCAGTGCCAGGTGTGTGCTGTGCTCCTCACAGACATCTAGCTAGCACCTTCACAGGTTCCCGTATCAAACTGTACAGAAGATGCCTCAAGTCCACACTGCCTCTGACAAGTTTTGCACTGTGCCTTCTTGAGTAGTGGAGACACAGCTCAGCTTGCCCCTTTCCCCCCACACATGCTGCTGCTGGTCTGCAAAGCCATGTCTGGTGGCCCAGCACTCTGTAAGCTGCAAGTACAAGCTGTCCTTAGGGGAGCAACAGCTCTTCATGAGGAGTTCCACTGGAGATGATGTGGCTTCACGCTTCGGTACACAGAGGGTAAAATATTCTCTCTCACTGGCTGATGGTCAGATTGAGTACAAAATCAGCCAGAGCCCAAGGCCACGTTCATGGGAGAGGCCAATTTAGCCAGGGTAGCTGTGTCCCTGAGGCAGAGTGACTTTCACATCTGTTGACATGACTTTCTAGGTCTCCCTGCCAGATTCCCCACACTGCGACAGAAACCAGGTGGTCAGCATTTTTCTCTTCAACACCTAAAGAGCTCCTTTACCCTGCTCTGAGTGGTTATCCCACCAGTGCGTGTGCTATCACTGCTTTCCAAGAGAGTTTACCAGTGCCATCTACTTCAACGTATTCTGTAAAAATAACCCAAGGACTGGACTGGCTGTGCCTGCACCTACACACAGAGGAGCCCACGACCATCATTTTCCTGCACGCCTGCCCTCTGCAAATCCCACGCTGTTCCTATAAAGGACTGCACACAGTGTTACCCTGCACTTCCCAGATTGCTCACCACAAATATTTACATCAAAAAATTATGCAAATTCAGGCAGAAGTAGAAAAAAACCCCAAAAAACGAACTTCTCTCATATTCATCCTTGTATTCTCCACAGATGTTCTCAGAAGAACCTCTTTGGTCAGAGCTCAGTGGTTACCCTGGGGGCAGTGAATGGGAGGAGATGGTGCTGTTCCCTGCTCCAACTGCTGGCTATTAAACAAACAGAGCAGAAAGAGTCTGATAATAAATGGGAGGTACATATGTGGCACCAAGGTGCCAGTTTTATGGTTGGTTTTCCAAGCATTTTAAAATACACTGTGAAATTGATTTGTCGTCAGGACGAGAGCCTGTGCTTGTCAGGTCTGTCAGTCTCAGTTTTCAGCTGAGTTATCTGATTCACTAGAGGTCTGTTCCCCCTGTTCTATTTAAGACAAATAAAGCCTAAAATCCATCCCATAATTTTCCCAGGCTTTCAGGGGAACTGCAAAATGCAGAGGAGAGGGGCTCTGAAAAGCTATTTACTCCTGCCTTCTCTCCTAGCTTGTATGTACCCCCCAAAAAATAAAAAGGACAACAACAACAACAAAAAAATAATCAAAAATATATCCACAATGCTTAGGCAGACCCAAACAATTTACACTCTTGTAATACCTTTACTCTTCTGGAAATTTTTGGACACAGTGTTGGTTCACATCATCTGTCTGAGCTAAAGGTCTCCAGATCTCAGGAGGTAGGTGCTTTCACACCTGTGTACAGCTCTCCTGCCACATATAAAATCCTGTGTACCTGTGCAGCTGTAGCCCTAACATGTGGATGTGCAAATAAAGGCTTGAACACACAGAAGGACTCACCTGATTTCCACAACTGCCTGCCTTTCTGAAAATGGCAGTCCAGAGTTACAGCAAAGTTAAGCTTTTACAGCAGCTGAACGGAAGGCAGGCTGCTGCCGAGGGCTGGCCTTCGTCTGACCAGTGAGAATGGGAACAGGCAAAGCTCCCAGCTCACTCTGGGGCAAAAAGCCACCTTGTATATATTAAGAAATTCCAGCAATGAGAAAATACGGAAGAAATAAAAGATAACTGAATGTCACTGACTATGCCTGGGAATGCAAACAAGCCACAGGAACTCGCAGTGGCCTGTGCACAAACTTGTCCTTGTGGCCTGGGAGGAGAAACAGAGCAAATTCAGAGCCAGAGCTGTCCCCCTGTGACACCAGGATTATGTGCAAGGGGCAGCTATGTCTTCTCTTCCTCCAAATGCTGGGTTCTTGCTGTTGTTTTTGAAAGGGGAAGAGGATACTCCCAGGAAAAGGGAGTCAGTAGTCCAGCTCCTACGCTCCTAGCTGGACACAAAGCTCCTCTCTCCCCATCTCTCCCATGGAAGTGGCATGGAGCACTGTAAGTGCTGGGGAACCACCAGTGACAGCTATTCCCCTGGGGAACCACACTTAAGGGAATAAGTTATGTCACTGTTAGCTGCTGTGTAACAGCCTCAAAATGCAGCTGAGGAAAAGTGTGTGCTTCAAATGACACTAATGTGCTTTATCCTGGACAAGCAAGGGCTGAGGGGAGACCTTATAAATAAGTATCTAAAGGGTGAGTTGAAGGATGTTGAAGACGGACTCTTTTCAGTGGTTTCAAGCGATAGGACAAGAGGCAACAGGCTCAAGCTGGAACATGGGAAGTTCCACTCAAATATGAGGAAAAACTTCTTTACGTGAGGGTGACAGCCCTGGAACGGGCTGCCCAGAGAGGTCGTGGAGTCCCCTTCTCTGGAGATCTTCAGGATGCAGTCCTGAGTGATGTGCTCTGGGCAATCCTGCTTTAGCAGGGGAGTTGGACTAGATGATCTCTGGAAGTCCCTTCCAACTCTGACAATTCCGTGATTCTGTGACACACCTTCATGTCCAAACCATTTACTAAGATTGCTAGTAAGCACTACCTTAAACGAATTGTATGATGTCTTGGCTCATAACCATGCATATGTAAAAAGTGTCTCCTGGCCAAAGGAAATAGATAATTGCACTGAGACAGCTGTAATAAGTGTTCAAGACAAGAAAAAAAAAAATCACAGGAAATGATGAATGCATTTTGAAATTGGACTGATCACTTAGGAGAACACCCTTTGCTGTGGGAAGATTTCCCTGATGGCACTCTGAGACAGAGTTCACATTCAGCTCCCTCTTCCTCTCAGCACAATTTCTGCACCGTGATGCTTTGGATTTAGGCCTCCTCTTGCACAATATCTGTTTGGTAGCACAAGTCAAACCACAGCAGAGAGCAATCTGAATGTTGGAAGGCGTCACTATTTTCATACCATTCCCGTCGTGACCAGTGAATTAATGCTTGATTGGCTTATGATGAGGTGGCGTGCACTTAGTAATGCTCATGTCATGCACTGTCACGTCATGCACTGTCAAAACACATCAACACAGCCTTCATGCTAAATGCCAGCTTGCCTGTAAAGAGAGCCCACGCAGAAGGAATTTACAGACACAGGCTCTCTTCCATAAGCAACAGTTATTTTTGTAACAGTTCATTTAATTCATCAATAGCTAGCACAATCATCTTTCCCACTGATACCTCATTGTCAGAATCACATAAGGGACTCCCTTTTATACATACAGAGGATGTATAAAGGGATACAGAGGAACTGGCCAGATACTGACATCTCTAGTTTTTTTCATTTTAAATCAATACACGAAACTGACTGCTCTATCGAAGAGATAAACTACTTCTGATGATTAAACACACAGCAAAAATTTAACAGTTAATTTAAGCACAATACTGATGTCAGCAGGATGCATTTAAAAGCACATTTGATGTGTTTCAAAGCATCTCTCTGCAACTGCACTTAGAGACAAACCACTGGAAGCACAGGACATGCTATGTGCTACGACACTTCGACGCTCACACACACGGACATTAACACGAGCCATGCAGAACAATACCTTCAGCTTTGACAAGTGTCCCAGCTCCTTAGCAGCACTGAAAATCAACTGTGTGCCCTATGATTGCAAGAAGTTACAAAAAAAAGGGGGGGGGGGGAAGGGAGAAAAAAGGTTATAAACAAGCTTTGCATGTTTTCCCTTTGAGCAAGTTGAGTCAGTTCACAGCCAGAACTTCACTTAACCACCCCAAGGCCAGCCACAACAACTTGATTCCTTGCCAGTTTATTACCTAGTGTAAAACCTGGCATGTTGGTGGATACCACAAATTGAGAGCTATTTCGGAGTTAGTTCCACAATATTCTGCTAACTGGTTCACTCTTGCTGACAGCAGTCACCCATTTAAACAGGATACGCCTTCAAATGTCTAAATGCACATGAAAGAGAGCAAAACATGGGCCAAAGCAAAAAAAAATAAAAAAAAATCACACAACTGATGACAATCTCGCTATAAAAGTAGAGCCCAATCAGCAGGGTGAGGGTAAGCATACGTCAGATCAGAAACAAAACTGGATCTGAGCAGTTTTTGGGTGAGGCATCGGCGAACAAAGTCCAGTGAATACAACAGCATGGCCTTTACGTATCAAAGGCTTGGCCAAGGGTTCTTCTTTGTGGCTTACTGATGCTCTATGACCAATGAATAAAAAAAAAAGGGAAGACAAATCCCAGTGATGGGAAGCCTTGCTTCAAGTCACTTACACTCTAGTATAATGGATTTTTGCATATTTTCTCTGCAATTGTTACCACAAAGATATTTTTTCCTTTCTCCGCCACAGCATTTCTCTTTTGTGTCATATTCCTGCCTGGGGAGTCAATTCCAAAACTTAATGAGAAAACCAAAAGCAACAAAGACAATTCTCCAGTATCTTCTCACAGAGATGCTTTATGGGATGTGTTGGAATTTATTTTCTCCCATTTAACTCCTTTTCGTTCACCTAATCTTGCCTTTTTCTTAAAGTAATTGCCTATTACTCTCCTCAGAATAAAACCCCAGACTACTGTATCTCTAGCTATGAACTGTGGGTCTATCATATCATGAAACTTTGCCTCCACTTCAGCCCTCTTAGGCCAGTCTGATTTTGGACTTCAGGACCAAGACAAAGCTACAGGTCACCCCTCTTCCCTAATTAAACCTCTCTTCTATTATCTCCCTCAGGAATGCCTTAATTATGTCAGGAGAGTTGCCCTCCCAAAGATCATCTTTGGCTCTCTATTGTAAGGGGATAAAAGTAGATGTAAATATCACCACTCGTACCAGCTAAGAAGTGCCTCGGGGCTGTCCTAGCTGAATGTCTGAAATAAGTTTCCAGGGACAGACACTGGAGGGTGGCACTTTCCAGTAGGGTCTTTTTTTGCTCAGGAAAATGCTTGGGAGAAGACAAAACACATCTTTTTGAGACTGCTGGCTCCATGATGACCGTATTTCCCCAAAGGGCTCCAGTAAACCCAATTCTCCTTTCCATCTCCTTTATTACTCTATCTCAACGGTCCTTCACCTTCCTACTGAACCACAACTGCCATGACCACTCCCCACCCCTGTCAAACTGCTACCCTCAAACTGTAACAAAGCCAGATATAAAACCAGAATTATTACACTGACCTTTGCCCCTGCCTATGCCACTGGGTCTGTTTTCTCTGCTGCTTTCTTTGGTATTGTTTATTTGTTGCCTTCTAAGTCAGTACTGTGTGGAGTAGGAACCACCCCATACATGCATTTGCAGAGGAGACTCTACTGCAAAAATCATTGCTGAAATTTGTCATTTTTTTACTAGGATTAAAGTTAACATCAGCCTCACTGATGTGTTCCGCTCAGCAAAATAGCCTCTTTATACTTACTACTAGAGGTAGCAGGAACCCTTTTACGGAGGGGAAAGCAGGCAAAAAGTTTACAGCTGTAACACTGGAGAATCCGAGACACTGTACAGCCTATGCCCATTCCAACAGCAGTCAAAAAGTGAATTTTTAGATTAAATACTTTTTTTCTTAGTTTTGCCAGCTTCAGAAATTTCTTGAAGCTGACAGACTCTGTGACCTGAAGTCACTGACACCTTCTTGATTTGCTCTACCTGTAACCATCACCTAACCCTCCCTGTTCCTCAGCCTTTTATGTCCACTGAATACAAACTGATAGAGAATGAACACTATTGACTTTGTAGCTAAACAGAAGCTCTTGATAATTGATTAAATTCACAACTCTGGGAGGGGAGCAAAAAGTGCAGACCAGGACATTGCATCCAGAACGGAAAGCTTCTGAACTGAGTCTGGGAGCTTCCCTTGATGCTGGTATCCAACGGGTAGCATTAGAGAAGAACTCCCTTAACTGAAAGAGTATGAAATTCTCTGCATTTACAGTGAGCGAGGTTGAACATGACTGCACACCAAGAGCACCAAAGAGATTTCAATATGGGCCACACCAAAGAGTCCACCAGGAGACACAGCTTCAGGCAGTGCTGTGGTTTCCAACAGATGTGCCTGCTGTTCTGTACGACTGATCACGAAGTTTGCTTAACTTACGGGTTGTAAAACTTAAGGTTTTCATTACCGTTGACCAAGCAGAAAACCCACCACATTTTTGTAACCTGAACTTCCAAATGGTAAGGGAGCAGTCTCAAAACACACTAACACTATTTCTTGATACAGGATTCTCAACTAACTAGTCCAGGCAAATAGTCTCTCTGCTGGCTTCTAAGGAGGGCAGGCTGGTAATGCTGAGCAGTACCCAGTGACTTGACATGTTTCAAGGAACAAAGCTGCTCAGATAAATACCCCTCAGCTCTTGCCCACTAAGAAAATCGTCATCAGTCAGTGCCAATCTCTGTCATTCTGTCTGCAGGAGAAGTTATTTTACTGTTACAATGAGTTTGTCATCAATGCTCATAATATCTCATGAAAATCAGGACAGCTCCTTCCTCTGCCAAATAGCTTCTTGTAAACAAGATGCTATATACCTCTTCAAAAAAATTATTTATTCCTGGAAAACATGTCACAAAGTTCTATAGACAGCACTCATTTCAGGTGTGTCTCTAGGGAATAAAAACAAGTAAACTTTAACATCAGCTGAGAAAAGCTGCCTCCAACATAATCGACTAACGCATCAAAGATGGAAGATAAGGAAAAAAACAAGTCCTTATTATGAACTGTTTCTGCTTAGTTCTGTGGCTAGCTAATGTAGCTGTACAAGGTACCAGGCCTTAGTGCTGGTTTTCCTGGTTCTTCCCATGAAGTTAGTTTTACCTTCCTAAACTTTTTGAAGCATGAAAGACTTCTATAGCCTACCCCACAAAGATTCAGAATTCCTTATTAATGGTATAACTGTATCCCCACCTCCCCTCCCCTGTCCCCACCCTCTCCCAGTGAAAGCATTCACAGAAGGATCATCATATGACTTAATTTTAACTGCTAGAAGCCAACAGAACTGCACTGATTTATGTTCCAAGAGGCTCAAACTCTCACAGTGTGACTGTCCTGCATTTTGGTCACAACAACCCTGGGCAACGCTA
>BJBW01005070.1:0-32967 GCA_004320125.1 Scolopax mira
TGTTAAATTTCATTAGGTTTCTCTCGGCCCATCTCTCCAGCCTGTCCAGGTCTCGCTGGATGGCAGCACAGCCTTCTGGGGTGTCAGCCACCCCTCCTAGTTTTGTGTCATCAGCAAACTTGCTGAGGGTACATTCCATCCCTTCCTCCAGGTCATTGAAGAGGACTGGACCCAGTACTGACCCCTGGGAAACACCACTTGTTACAGACTTCCAGATGGATTCTGTCCACACCTAATCACAACCTTCTGGGTCCTATCTTTTAGCCAGCTTTTGATCTACTTAACTGTCCATTCCTCTAACCCACACTTCCTAAACTTAGCTATAAGGATGTTGTGCGAACTCTGTCAAAAGCCTTGCTGAAGTCAAGGTAGACAATATTTACTGCCCTCTTCCCATCTATCCAACCAGTCATGACATCACAGAAAGCTGTCAGGTTAGTCTGACATTACTTCCCCTTGGTAAATCCATGTTGACTACTTCTGACAGCTTTCTTTTCCTCCATATGCTCTGAGATGACACTCAGGATGAGATGTTCCGTCACCTTTCAGGGATGGAGGTGAGGCTGACAGGTCTGTAGTGGTGGATGAGACAAATACTTCTTTTGCACATAGCTGGTATTTGTCAAAAAAAGAGCTAGCAGTAAATCCAAACAGATAGTTAAGGTAGCTGGTGAGATTGTACACTGGCCCAGATCTTCTCTTTCCCAAAACACCCATTCTCAAAGATCTGGAAGCACAATATGAAGTAAATTACAGAGAACTTTCCAATATGTTCTCCTAACACTATTCTTGCTTGTTTAATGAAAGGAATAGGATTAGTCAGCTTCTTTATACAGCTCTCTCACAGGTCTGGGACAAAAAGATAAATACCAATTGGAGAAAATACAAGCTTAGTTAAATTGAAATGGAAGGAAAAACAAAGACAAATGTTTGATCTCCTCTCTTTCATTGTTTATTTTGTTTGATATTACTCAGTGAAGTACCCTAGATGAGAGCATTAAAAGCAAGTTTACAAAATTTCCACATTCCATTGAAATGGAAATAATAATAATAAAATTTGTAAAAGAGTGTGGTCATATACAGAATCATTTCTTGATGAATTTTTCCCTAAGGAAAATAGTTTGGCAATTAGATTTTAAAATAAAACTTCCAATAACATAAGCAATGTTTTTTATTATGGAGCTCTCTGTCAATGAAAGTCTAAGGAAAGAAAATAGTCATTGTAAAACTTGATTGAAAGGAATCATTTTGTAAAGTCTAAATTTAAAAATAAAGGCTGTAACTTTCTGACTAAACACAGTTGAAGAGTTTCTAAGCTCTTCATATTGCAACATACAGGAGATGTTTTGTTATTCCTCTAAGCAGAGGAAATTAAGATCTGTCAGCCTTATTAAGAAATGTGAAGATATTAGACATTTTTATTGCTGTTATATAAACTAGTATATTGTCACATTGAATTCTGCATTTGCTCTTGTGCTTTTCATATCAGAAAGCACAGGCCTGAAGTAGAAGTGGTTCATGGTTCTCTTCTATAACACATAGCACTTAATTTTTATTTGTCAAGATTTTTTTGCAGACATAGTTTCATATTAATAATAGTATTAAAGTTTTCACTTATAAGTCTTCTTGTGTTCTGCTTCCATTTATTCATTAATAAGTAGTCTTTACATCATCATATACTGTTTTTCCACATGCTTTAAAAAAGAAAAAGAAACAAGACTATCAATTAACAGAAATTAAAATAAATGTACCAATATGAAATTATTCACTAAGAAATAAACCCATAATGAACCAAAATAGGGCAGTTCATGTCCAAGGGTAACAGCAATAGCAAGAAGATATTTATTTCACTGTGAAGGTAAAAAAGACTTCTCTAATAAAGTTGCATTGAAGAAGAAAATCGGACAAGTAAGAGAGCATGGTAAAATCAGAAGAAGTAGGACTATATATGTGTTAAGTTTTGAGAAGTGCACACCCAAGTTGCTTTATTCAATATTGATGGAAACATCACAGAGTGACTAAAACTATATCAAGCATCAAAGACAAACATTCGGAAGAAATATAAGGGTGGTCTTATTCTCATGAAAGAGGACCTGACTTTTTTATGACTCACTTTAGGTTTTCAAAATCACAAAGTGCATTGATCCAGATTAACTTCTGGATCAAAGAACAAATTATAAAAGTCTGGGATTGGAAGAAAGAAAAGTATCTGTACCCCAATGATTTAACTCAAAATATGACATCCTATACTAATAAACTCACTCTAGTCAAAAGGATTACACCTCACTATGTAAGAATTCAAGAAAGGAAATACACCCATAGTCCAAGTTGGCCTATTACAAACAGCACATACTCCAAACACCTTTAATACAATCTTTTTGTATATATTTGCCTTTATAAGTGCATAACTAGGCTACAGTAGGAATCATAGCAAAGTGCATTGGAGGAGGTCCTCTGAAAACAGCCTTACATCTTAAACCTGGGGCCCTTTCTCCCAACAAATCTTTTAAACTCTATGATAAAGCAAGAGCAGATCACTCTCAGAACCTCTCACTTTTACAACTGCATTTTTTCAGTGTATTCTAAAAACCTCATGTGTGGAGCACAACAAATTAAAAAAATTAGTAGAAATAATATTCATTAACACAATTCTGACCACCATCTCACAGGTCTCACATCTCCACTGGTACATTTGAGGTCTTGTCGAGAGTTGGATTGCCACACAAAACAAAGTATCATTGTCTATTAGTAGTTTTGGATAGACAAGATATAGTTTCAGATTGCTTCCTTTGCTCCTTATATTTTCCACCACATGGCCATGGGATACCTCTTATTCCAAAGAAGAGTTGCTGAATTTTTCCAAACTCAGCAGTATATTTCCAAATGTCGAGGTTGTTAAAGAATATCAGTATGCAAAAGGAAAAACCATTGTGTGAAAAGTTTGTTTACATCCCTAGTTGAGAGTTTTATAAATAGAATTATTTCAAATAATTTCAGGTTAAATTGCAGAAAGGAAACAAAGCTTTCTGTCTCTCCTATTCTCCCTCTATCTCTGTTACTCTTTCTCTCTTTCTCCCCATCACCTGCACATCATAGAAAAGGAACAAAACATATATATGTGTGGTGGTGTCAATACACCAGGGGGATAGTATGTCATCCAGAGGGACCTGGACAGGTTGGAGAGGTGGTCCCAGGTGAACCTCATGAGGTTCAACAGAAGCAAGTGCAGGGTTCTGCACCTGGGCCAGAACAATTCTCTATCAACACAGACTAGGGGATGAGGTATTAGAAAGCAGCCCTGAGGAAAGGGACTTGGGGGCGCTGATGGATGAGAAGCTGGACATGAGCAGGCAGTGTGCACTTGCAACCCAGATGGCCAATCACATCTTGTGATGTATCAAAAGAAGTGTTGCTAGCAGATCTAGAGAGGTGATTCTGCCACTTTACTCTGCTCTGGTGAGACCTCACCTGGAGTACTGTGTGCAGGTCTAAAGTGTCCAGAGAAAGGCAATGAAGACGGTGAGGGTTCTGGAAAAGAAGACTTATGAGGATCAGGGATTGTTATGAGGATCTTATGAATGAACTGGGATTGTTTAATCTGAAGAAAAGGAGGTTGAAGGAAGACTTTATTGCTCTCAACAACTGCCTGAAAGGGGGTTGTAGTAAAGTGGGGCTCAGTCTCTTCTCCCAAGTAACAGGCAATAAGATAGGAGGAAACAGCCTCCAGTTGCACCAGGGGAGGTTTAGTTTGGATATTAGGAAAAATTTTTGCACTTAAAAGGCTAATAAGCATTGGAACAAGCTGCCCATAGAAGTGGTTGAGTCACCATCCCTCAAGGTATTTAAAGCATGGGTAGGTGTGGTGCTTATTGATACAGTTCAGTGACAGGATTTGTCGATGTTAGGTTGATGGTTGGACTAGATGGTCTGAAAGGTCCTGTCCAACCTAGGCAATTCTATGATAGTAAAATATGGACAGTTAAGCTTCTAACAACCTCTGATAGGTACTGTTTCAAAGATTTAATGACTGTTGTAGCAGCTGTGTACTAGAGACCCTTCCACTCAATTACATAGCTTCCTCTAAGCCATCTGTGTTATTGAGGAAAGTATATATGCAATTTTCTACTTGGTGCAGTTTTGTAAACCAGAAACTTACTATCTTTATACTACTTGGCAATAACATGTTAATTAAATTACAGGTAAATTAAATGCATCAATATTCAGCCTGGGCAGCAAAACATTCTGAGTGCATGGTTCAGTAATAACAATAAAATCATTAGTAACTTAAAATATAAAACATTTTTGTAAATGTAGCATTACTCCATTTTCCACAAGATAAATTATACACGCCATCTAGTATTGGAAAATTTCTGAAAAAGGAAAAATAATTATTATATATGGAACCATCCATTTCCTTTTTCCTAGTGAAAACCTCTTCTACGAAAGGAGGCTGACCCAAAAAATCTCTCCAAAGATTTGTATAAAGCTTTACATCAGCATATATTTTTCTCTCAGGAAATTAAAGTAATTGCTGAATCAGTCACTTTCCAATCACTATTATGAGCAACTTTATTATGTGCTTTCCTTCACTGATTATTTAAGATCAAATATAGTTCTGTGCATTTACTAATACCACATGTGAGTGCTTGAAGTTCATAGGTATTACTTGTCCTTATCATGCTGCAGTTAAGATCACTGAATCTATTGATTTTAACTTTACTAGAACTGGACAGTGTTTTTATGACACTGAAAGAAATGAGTAATTGGATCATTTAAAGATATAGAGTCCCTTGTATTTTCTAACTATTGCTATGTCAGCAGATTTTATGGTGGAATTTCTAAAAAAAATTCCTTTGCTATTCCATTAGCCTTTTTTATGGTGGTGCTTTCTCAAATCGATTCTAAATTTGGTCCTGTGACCATTTAAACATGAGGATTTAAAAAAAAAAAGCATTAAGAAAGCATTAAGATTTATTGCATTACATGTAAGAGACATTTTCAAACTATCCATTCAAATAAATCTATCTACAGTAGATGAGATTCAAGATTTCTATGTGTGTGTTCCCATCACTGACTGTAAATTGGAGATTTCACTGTTATACAACTTTATGTAGATAACATTGCTGCAGTAATGTTATCAAGTCCTCAATAGAGACAAAAAAGGCTTTACAATAGAAACAGTTGATTTTTCAGGGAAAATGGCAGCTTCTACAACATAAAGAAACAAGTAATTCAATTAATAATTTTAAAGATTGCCTAGAAGGGATTTATCTTTTTTTTCTACAAAATTTTTAACACACCTGTTCCTATTCTAATGTCAGAGATATTAAAGTTTTGGTTTTTTTCTTTTTGCTCTATCTCTCTTTAAATTATCATGGGAACAAATTCCATTGTGAAGACACCCTGGCTATTTAGTGGACCCTGGAAAAGTTATCTATGAAATCTGTGATATACCAAACATATTATTATGAGCTCTCTGGTTTTAAATTGGATGGTGTTAGAATTTTCCATCTTATAGTTTGGTTTCCACTAAATATCACTGACAGCCTCTTCCTGTAGGCCAGTCAGTTTTCAGTTTCTAGCAAGTTTTAAGTTTTGTTGAACAAAAGGTTCGTGCCTCCCAGGTCGATCCATCAGGAGACAGATGAAAAAGAGTGACATTTTACCTTAGGATGGTGGGTTAGTTATTTCTCAGAAAGTTGGGGGAGTGTTCTCCTTATACAAGGGGTTTTTTTGAGACCTCTGTGTAACAAAGGTAAAGTATACCTCTGCTGAGCCACAATGAAGAAAGATTAATTAGGTTTGGTATAGAGCAGATACAGAGAAGGGGTATTAGGATTTTTGAGGGAGAGAAAAATCTTTTTTATGAGAAGAAACAGGAAGAATTTGATGTTCACAGTTATGCTGTACAAAGGCATGATCTGAGTTCTATGTAGAAGTGAATTTCCACAAAAATATAGTTCTGCATAGCTGAATCTTTGTTCTGGTATAAGATGGACACATGGGATGGATATTAAGAAAAATTTTTATCAGAGGTTTTAAATTTCAAAGAAACTTGCCCCCCTACATAATTTAGCTAGTATCTAACATGAATCTAGCTAATTTTAGCATGGATCTTAAGAAATATTGTAAAAGGTATTTCCTTTTCTTTGGTTCATAGAATACAACACACTGTACCTTCTGTTCTCATCTTCTCATGACATTTACACTCTTCGCTCTGCTAAAACAGGAACTTTGGTTGGTTGATCATATGATTTAGGACATATGTTAACCCATGTTAAAGTCCTAAATGTAGAAAAGACTGTTGTAATGTTAACATATGACAGTTCTTTTCATATATATATTAAGAGGTAACAAGAAAAAGTACACTTTTTGTCTGCAGTTGCCCCTTATATTTTTTCACAAACTAGATACCAGATCAGTTCAAAGAATTTGTTGTGCTAACTAAACCATGAAAAATAGCAAATGCTAGGAAAAGCAAAATCTGAGGTTTTGCAGCACGGTATCTGTGGCCATAGCAACAGCATACAATGGCTCCCATAATCAGCACCTAAGATTGACGGGAGGTGGGGTCATCTTAGAAAGATGCAGTAAGGAGACGAGGTGCAATTCAAGAAGGAGGATGGCCAAGGTAATGCCCTTTCCTGTGACAGTTGGTGGCTTTCCTTTGATAATATTTTGGGATGACAGGAACAGTAATGATTTCAACATGTAGTATCTCTATCTTGAAATGTGTTGAAATCCATATCCTCACAGCGACATCACTGCAAAAAGATCTTAGCAGTGTTTCTTCACTGTATGTCTGAGGACTCAGTAAGCTTGAAAAAATCCACAAGCTAATGAAACAAATAGTAACTGCCTTCAGGACATTTTTTTTTTTTAAATGTTTTTCAGTAGAGCTAGGTCACTCAGATATCTTGTTTTCTTTTTGCTTTCAAACAATGGACTGTTCATTCAGAAACAGTATATTCCTCTGGTGGTATATTTTTATTTTTTTGTGCTCATAACCAGTTACTAAGTGTATGTCATTTCTCTCCATTTGTGGGCACATATGTCTGTAATTTGTATGGTATAATATTTGCATATAATTACAATAGTCAATTACCTTTCACATAATATATTACGGAGAGACATCTGGGCAATTGTGAATATTCTGTTACATTTTTGTTTATTAGACACACAGAAATGGTATTGCTAATTTCAATGTAAGGAAGTGCCTGCTATAGAATAATAACATTGCAAACAAAGCTGGACACTACATGAAACGGACATATTCAAAACATGAAACAGAAAAAAAATAAAGGCAAAAAATTAAAAGTAGAAATAGAAAGGAAGGAAAACATACTCGTGGTGAAAAAACAATCTCACTGGATTATTAAAAAAAAAATTAGAATAAATTCTGATTCCTATTACACCCAGGCAACTAAACTTCTTCTGAAAGTCAATTCTCTGTAAAATTGTTAAGCTTGGACTTCTGATTTGGTGAAGTACAGATTATAAAACAGAATTTATATGGACTTTTCTCCATGAAAGTCAACCGGATATGCGGTGTAGTGTAGGAAACATAATATTGAAAATGGGTTTGAAACTAGTTTAAGTACTAAAAGGAATATATTTTAAGGTGTTATTTTTTCATTAATTTCTAATAAAAGTCACATATTCACTTTATTGAGACCATATTTGCTGTTGTTTCTACATTGGGATTATGACAGAGATTTGCTGCTAGGTCACTGCTAAAGAGGCAGGTGTTATTTAACACAGGGATTTTGCTATTGGTACTCCTATCAAGAAATCTGTTTGGGGGATTTTTTTTTTTTTAATTAATTTCATTTCTTGCAGAGCAACTTTTTTGATGAACATGAAAAAGTCAGACATACCGTCTTCTCTAACAAATACTGTGAAACCTTGTGATTTAGTGATATATTGTGAATGGATTTCCCTAAATAAACATTAAAATTAATTAAATTTACCAGATGGAGTCTCTCACTTTTTTATTATATTTATTTATGTATTCTGTATATGTATTCATATCAATATGTAAGGGGAAAAAATAAAGTACATGCATTTTTCTAAAAACATATATATACACATACATAAATGCATATATAGAAAGAATTGAAAAGAAATTCTGAAGGTAATGAAATTGTAAGGAGGGGGAAAAGAAGAAGATCTGGATTTCAGGTGTTGAGGCTCATCACTGTAGCTGAGGTCAATGGAAACTATGAATTTGAGATAGACCTAAAACAGCTTTTACCATTTTCTTTGCAATTATTTGGAAGGCTCTAGTGTACATCATAGCTGTCAAATAGCAGATTTGCAACAGGATCATTATGAGAGTGTGTGTGTGCATGTCTTCAAGTGTGTGTGTGTGTGTGTGGATGGAGGAGGGAGACAAGGAGGAATCTGAAATATTTCACCATCTGAGGCCATGTAGCTTCACTTTTTTATATAGCTGTATTCATTTCAGTGCTTTATTATGACATATCATACATCAACATTACAAGCTGGCAAGCAGTGATAAATAGTGGCAAAGCTCTTTTTATGCTATTTTGTGCTGCTGAATACTTTGGAATCTCATTTTTGACAGCTTAAGGCTGACGTATCGTATATCCCCAACAACTTTATTTAAATACACAGGTGAATGGTACAGAGCACACTCTTAAAAATGAAAGCACCTGATCATCAACATCCACACACACCCACACACCCATGCTCATAAAAATAGAGTGTAGCAAAATGAATTAAACTCACCAGCTTTCCGTTCAGTTCTATCTTTTATTGGGAAGGATAACGGCTGGTTCTCCTCACAGAAAACATCAAGGAAGCAGCTGGGGGAAAAACAGCAACTATGGCCTGATTTAGTAGGGCTAATGCTACATGGAAAATATTTATTTCTGAGGGTTTGCTTCTTTTTGTTTGTATGTTTCCAAGCTTCAACATTCCTTTTTTTCTTGCTTTGTATTTAAATACAACAAGAGTTAGTACTATTCTTTTGCTTTGAAAGTACAATATTATAATAGTAGAAGTAAGTGCAATCATAACAGAAGTAATGATAATGATGATAATAATAATAATGAAAGTTCAGGCAGCATCCTGTCATCCTCAGGCCAGCCAGAAATACCTTGAAGTAAAGGAAAAACAGGTGCAGCAATTTAGTATAGAGCAACAGAGAATAGATACAGAATATAGCCTGACTACCTGGATTTGCTTGGATCAATGTAAAAAAAGTGAATTTTGTACATGAAGACTTGGTTCAGATCAATTGGTTCAGACAATTATTTACCTGCAGAAAGAGTTTTATGTCTCATCCCATTAACACCACACACTCTAGCATACATTCTGGTGAAATTGCCACATATATATATCTGCCTAGTCAGAGCAAAGCTGCTCCAGTAAGAGAAAGATGCTTTCATAAGTCCTTTCTCCTATAAAATGGTGGTCTAGTCCACCATTGAAAATAATGCATTATGGTAATACATATGCCGTTCTCTGTGTAATTAAACCTTTCTCTGGGAAACATAAAGCCCTGCATGCATGTGTTCCTACACGAATGTCCTCTGCTAGTCACAGATATGATGACATCATTTCTCTCTTATCAGCAGAAGTGAGTCCCTAAAAACAGAAAAACTGAGCAAATTGAGACTCTGTAAAATGAACCTAAGACTGCAGAAATTGCCTACAAAACCACTGAGTACCTAGTTATAGATGACATAAATAAGATATGTAACATACACCCTCGTCTGTGAGATCTCTCAGAAGGTTTAGTGACACTCAAGATACATAGGGAGGCTTTGGTTAGTCTTCCAGCAAACACATATGAAACCAAAACGACAGGGACTCTAGCATGTTTTATGAAAAGAATTAATTTTATTAATTTGTTTGCAAAGCAAAAAAATAGGAGTATATACACTGACAACTGATTGCTTTGATTATAGCAAAATTCTCTATTAAGCAAATTTTCCAAATAAAGAAAATGCTAGGAAAAAGTCCTATTTTACGTGGCAAAGTCTAGATATGTGGGCACAGGGAAAGTCACAGTCCTTTGACTGAAAACAAAAAAAAAAGAAAAAACTTCCTTTCTTCCCAATTAAAACCAGAGGAAAACATTAAAAAAATGCATCAAATGCACTGATAGAACTAAGAAAATAAAATATTCCCCTATCTGTCTTTCCTAGACATCTAAGGCTGAAGCTGGGAGGGGTCAATGAGAGAAACAATTTGCCTGTGGCGACTTTCAGGACTCTGAAAATCACTTTCACAGCTTCTTCACTGAACCCATGTCATAGTTTCTGATGGGATGGGATTGACTTTCTTGCTAGCAGCTGGTGTAGTCCTATGTTTTGGATTTGGCATGAAAATACTATTGGTAGCATGCTAATATTTTTGGTTGTTATTAAGCAGTCAAGGCCTTTTGTTCTCCTCACACAATCCTGTCAAAAAGTAAGCTGGGAGCACACAAAAAGTTAGGAGGAGACACAGCTGGGACAGCTGACCTCAACTGACCAAAGAGTTATTCCATGCCATGTGACACCATGGTCAGTATATAAAAATGATGGAAGAAGAAGGGAGAGGGGACATTTGGAGTTATGGTATTTGTATTCCTGAGTCACTGTTAAGTGTGATGGAGCCTTGCTTTCCTGGAGATAACTTGAATACTTGCCTGACGATGGAAAGCAGTGAATGAATTCCTTGTTTTGTTTTGCCTGCATGCACAACTTTTCCTCTACCTATTAAACTGTGTTTGTCTCAACCCATGAGTTTTTTCTTACTTTTCCTCTTCCAATTCTCTCCCTCACTTCAGCTGATGGGAGTGAGTGAGCGGCTGGGTTAAATCTAATAGCACATCATTTCTGCAAAAATCTGAAAGTGCATATAAAGAGGAGTGATGATTGCATTACTTTAAAATATCTTGTAATAGGCTACAACATGTTAGAAAATTATTTATCTTGAGAAATTAGATTAAAAGTAATATAGGATCAGGTTCTCATGAACAGTCATTAACAAAGCAGTCTTTGCTTAATAGTCAAGGACAATGGAAATAACTTTATTTCTACTGACTTGTTATGCACTTCTGTTTTCATTTAGGATTACTTTTGAGATTGGCCCTGTGCTAAATTATTTGGATAAAATCTGATAACAATGACTATTATATAATAATAATTATATAAAAGAGTCCTCTCATTCTATGCTAATAAATAACTCTGCTTCACTGAGGAAAACCATGAAACCAACACCATTCATTGCCACTAAATACAAAATAACTTAGTACAAGATACTGCATGTTTTACAGGGTTTGTATTTTTGTGGCATTCTGAAATAAAGTGCTTAATAACTAGACTCATTAATGCTAATAGTAAATCAGTGAGATTAAATATTTCTATAAATCATTTTATTAATAAAACAGAGGGCTCGTTAAAGAACTGTTGAACTGTTAAGCTGCAATAGTTCAGTATTGGCATTTTATAAACATTTAAATTAGCTCAGGTTGACAACATAAGAGAAGCATAAAATAGTCTAGGTACTGTACAGAACACAGACTGACAGCTCAGCTTGTTGAGAAATAAGGGATAATATTTCAGTGGGATCATAACTGCAAAGCAAATTGAACATTTTTTAAAATAAATATATAAAGCATCTCTAATTTGTGCCTTTCAAGGACCTTCTGAAGAACTGTGTGCTACTACTGTTCACTATATCATTTTACTATTATCCTTAAAAGGATGACTGCCAATCCGAAAGGAATTTGAAGAGCTGAGGACAAAGAAGTGCATACTTAAACGCCAAAAGAATAATGACAGCTTAGGAGAACAAAGTGAAGAATAAAGTGGCCTCAGTAGGAATGTTTAACATATGTAAGTAGTGAAAAATGATAGCTAGAAGTCTGCACTTCAAATGCTACACAGATCTGAAGGCACAAAATGACCACAGAGCAAGTGTTGGGAGAATGTCAGACACACAATACAGTGCCCTGATTATTTTGAAATTCTTCATCTCTATCCTTTACTTAGCTCTTTTCTCGATAATTGTCACGTGTGTGCTGGGGGCAGGGGATGGGGGTGGAAAGACAGCTGTGCAAGGTATTAAAAAGAGTGAAAAAACTCAGTTGAGTAATTTGATTTTGCCTTCACAGTGTTCTCTGTTCTCACTTCTGAATGATATACTAACATGAAAAGGAGTTGATGTTGACTAAAGTAAGGAAGAGGGAGAATCTAATGGCAGAAGAAGTAAGAAAAGGTGCACTTTCAGAATCTTGGATTCCTCCCCCAGAGGAAGAAAACAGTTCCATTCTAGTCTCCAGTTTCTTGAAGAGTAGTTGATGGAGGGAAGAAGAGCATAGAAAATAATGCAAGATATTCTCTTATTCTCCATAGAGTTTTGAAATATTATATTGTATATTATTGTCTAGTAGAAGCAGGACCTTCCTTTTCAACCCATTTTGTTGATGTTGCCATGAACCTGTTTTTCTGAATGTCAGTAGACTTCCAACTTAGGAAGCCAAGTTCATCTTTCATGTAAGTGGTGCAATTCTCTGAAGGTAAAAGGACAGCAAAAGGTTACTCAAAAGTAAAACTTATATAAACAAGTTATCAACTCTTTTCCAAAGCTCTTTTCTCCGTCAACTGAGGGACTCTGGAAATACAGGTAGTTCCCTGATACAGTACTCTCTCACTGGCTGTTCTCATTGTAGGAGCATGAAGGGAACATGATCTCTCAAATGGCAAGATATTAATGCTTAAGTGGCATAAGTGTTTCTGAGACTGGATTTTTATTTTTTTAATTAGTTCAAATTTTTTCATATAGTTCAAATTCCATGAACTTTAAAATCTCATTTACTTGTATGATTAGAAAATGCTATACACTTTTAGAATTAAACAGTCAAGAATAATCTTTTATTTGGAAACAATATAAAAGCAAATAACTGAATTAAGAAGAATTTTTAAGTACTTCAAAAATAGTGTGAAGAAACAGTCTTCGATACCTTGAGGTATGGTGTGGTCATATACACCAGAGAGACAGGATATCATTCAGAGGGACCTGGACAGGTTGGAGAGGTGGTCCCAGGTGAACCTCATGAGGTTCAACAGAAGCAAGTGCAGGGTTCTGCACCTGGGCCAGAACAATCCTCTATCAACACAGACTAGGGGATGAGGTATTAGAAAGCAGCCCTGAGGAAAGGGACTTGGGGGCGCTGATGGATGAGAAGCTGGACATGAGCAGGCAGTGTGCACTTGCAACCCAGAAGGCCAATCACATCTTGTGATGCATCAAAAGAAGTGTTGCTAGCAGATCTAGAGAGGTGATTCTGCCACTTTACTCTGCTCTGGTGAGACCTCACCTGGAGTACTGTGTGCATGTCTGGAGCCTGCAATATAGGAAGGACATGGACCTGATGGAGCAGTTCCAGAGGAAGGTCACGAAAATGATCAGGGAGCTGGAGCATTTCTGCTACAAGGACAGGCTGAAGGAGCTGGGGTTGTTCAGCCTGAAGAAGAAGAGGCTTTGCGGAGACCTAATAGTGGCCTTCCAGTACCTGAGGTGGGCCTACAGGAAGGCTGGGGAGAGTGTGTTTACAAAGGCCTGCAGTGACAGCATAAGGGGAATGGCTTTAAGTTGGGAAAGGGCAGATTTAGATTGGATATTAGGAATAAGTTCTTTACTATGAATGCTGTGGAACACTGGAACACGTTGCCCAGAGAGGTGGTTGAGGCCCCTTCCCTGGAGACATTCAAGGTCAAGCTCAATGAGGCCCTGGGCAACTTGGTCTTGTTGGGGGTGTCCCTGCTGACTGCAGGGAGGTCGGACTAGATGACCTTTGGAGGTCCTTTCTGGCCTGGACCATTCTATGATTCTATGTTTAGTTTTGGTTTACTAGGTAAGATTGTGTAAAAGACAAAATGAGATTTAGGCTTTTATTCTAATTTAGGCAGCAAAATCTTGACCACATAGAAAATTTGGATCAATTTACATCAAAACCTGAAATATGTCATCTTTCGCTTTGATACCTACCTGCAAAGAAAATTCAAAATATTTGACTGATCTCCTAGGTGTAAGAAAAACAGTTTAAGTTTGCTGTGATGTATTTTGCTTCCCCAGATTTAAAAGCTTAGCAGAGTATCTGGAATATCTAAATTACTTTCATTTACATATACATGTGATAAACATGAGCAACTTTTGATTAATGTTTACATTATTTATCTTACAGAGTACTTAAATCTAATGAGCACTTACACTAATCACTTCTGCATCAGGAATAGGGGAATAAGTTTGAAAAGACTGCATAACAACAAGGTTCAAGAAATTAACAAGGTCAAAAAATATTCATGAAAAAGTAGAATAGAACCCTAGGGATACAGGTAGAGATGAATGAAACATTTGGCATGAAAAATAGTGATTAATAACTAAATGACTTCGTGTTTATCATAAATCATAGAATCATGAAATCACAGAATATTTGGGGATGGAAGGGACCATCAAGGATCATCTAGTGCAGGCACCCTGCCATGGGCACTGGCATGTTTCACTAGATGAGTTTGGTCAAAGCCCCATTCAGCCTGACTGGGAACACTGACAATGATGGGACGTCCAGAGCTTCTCTGGGTGACTTGTTCCAGTATCTCACCACCCTCATCATAAAAATATGTCTTCCTTACATCCATTCAAACTGACAGCCTTTAGTTTAAAACAAGCTCCTTATCTTGTCATTAAAGGCCTTTGTAAAAAATCCTTTTCCCTTTTTCTTACCCCCCCCCCCCTTTATCTATTGAAACGCTTCCTCTAATAAGGTCTCCCCAAAGCCTTCTCTTATGCAGGCTGAAAAACCCCAACTCTCTTAGACCTTCTTTATAGCAGAGGTGTTCTAACTTATCTTCATGATCCTGCTCTGGGTGTGCTCAAACAGTTCCATGTCTTTCTTTTACTGAGGACACCAGAGCTTGATGCACTATTCCAGGTGGGATGTCATGAGAGCAGAGTGGAGGGACAGAGTCACCTCTCTCAACCTAGTGACCATGCTTCTTTTTATGCAGACAAGGATACAGTTGGCTTTCTGGGATGCAAGCACATATTGCCAGCTATGTACAATTTTACATCAAGCAGTATCCCCAAGTTCTTCTCATCAAGTCTGCTCTCAATCAATTGATAGTCCAGTCTGTACTGATATTGGGGGTTGCCCTGACCCAGGTGTGGAACCTTGCACTTGGCTTTATTGAACTTAATGATATTCACATAGACCTTCTTCTCAAGCCTGTCAAGGTCTCTCTGAATAACATCCCTTCCCTCTACTGAATCAACCGCACTGCTCTGCTTAGTGTCACAACTTTTCTAAGGGTGCACTCAATTCCACTGTCTATGTTATTGATGAAAATATTAAATAGTACTGGTCCCAATATCAGCCCTTAATGGACATCAGTACTTACTGGCTTCCACTTGGACATTGACCATTGACTATAACTCTTTGGACATGGCCATCCAGACAATTTATTATCTAACAGTCCATCCATCAAACCCATATGTCTTCAATTTAACCACAAGAATGTTGTGGGGGCCCATACCAAAGCCTTAGGGAAGTAAATAACATCTATAGCTCTTTCCTTGTCCACAGATGTAGTCAGTGGAATGCATCATACAAGACAGCTAGATTAGTCAGGCAAAATTTGCCCTTATTGAAACTATGTTGACTCTCTCTAATCACATCCCTGTCTTCCATGTTTCAATATATCCTCTGAAAGGATCTGCTCCACCCTTTTAGTGGGCACAGAGGTTAGGTTGACTGATCAATAGTCCCCAGTGTCATCCCTTTTACTCTTTTTAAAAATGGGACGGACATTTCCCTTTTTACACTCACTGAAGACTTTGTCTGACTGCTATGACTTTTTGAATATAATGAAGAGTGGCTTGGGAGCTATACCAGCCAATTCACTCTGGACCCTGGGATGCATCTGTTTTAATTTGCATGCAGCTACTTTCATTTTAGGAGCTCAGCATATTTGACAATAGTTGACTGATTAATTTTCACAGAATACACAATTGCAGAATTAGAAATTTACAATTGCTATTTCATATTTTACTGTGTGATATAATTCTATATATTTTTTGCATCACTGAAAATTGGCAGTAGAGAAGTGAAGAAGAATATTGAAGAAAAATGATCAAAACCATCGTACTCAACTGTAATTAAAAAAAAAAAAATATTGTTCAAACATCTTGCCAAAAATGAAGCATGGCCAAGATGGGAGGTCTAATATGTTCATCTGATTTATTAAATGTGCCATTTCCTCTTAGACAGGTAAGGAAACATCTATTTTATTTCTCCAGGGAAGATATATTCAGAAACTTATGTTCCAATGCATACTGAATTTTGACTCAAAGGAAAGAGTGACACTTAACTGAATCGTCACTTCCTTCATCCAAAAATGTATGCTGAAAATCATCATCGTTTGTTGACCAAAAGTAAAACAAAATAAATTTTTTCTGCCAAACCGGACAGTTCTAGACATTCCAAGAAGACCTAAATGTTATGGTTGAGCTGATGCGTAAAGGTGAACGAATTGTAGTGTTGAAATCTCTGAGTCTGGAAACAACACTTCTAATTTTGAGACAGAGGAAAGCAGAGAGCTGGGAGGGTGTAAACTCCATATGTTGAAGAAAACATGCAAAAATAGCCATCTGTGTACATCACTAAATGTCAACTCACATGACTAGTGCCCTTATCCCAGAAATCCTGAGAAAATGTCCAAGGGTCCACAGATGCGATGCCATGAATTTCTACAGTAAACAATGAACATTCAGATGAACATGTGTTATCATAATCCCAGGGGTTCTGATGCTTTTGGCTGGAGTTAATGAGAAGTTGAATACACTCTGGTAATAACTATACATGTATCTTTGTCCTGCACAGAACTATTTCGTGTCTGGTAGTAACGAATATTTCCTTTTATTATACACAAGAGTTTCTGACAGTGCTGAAAAATTAGGATTTTATGACATAAACTATTTAGTACCTGTTATCATATCACATCAGATGCATTAAAACTAAAACAAAATAAAGCCCAAAGAAACTGTGAGATATGTATTAAAGAAGCCTTTAAATCTTCTTCGAGATGTTGAGAAAAAAAATATATATTGATAAAATGCACCAATCAGGCTTGTGGCTTGCATTATATATCTGTCTCCAAAAAGTTAATAGATAATTTAAATGAAACTGTTAGTCTACTATTAAAATTTAGGAGAAAGTTTTCATTTAAAGAAGTTCTCCAGGTCTAATTCAGAACGCAAATATAAAATTGTTTTCCATTTTTTATAAAGAAAGGAGGACACACAAGCTGAACCCTAAGGGAAAAACAAAACTTCTAGAAACATTAGGTTGAAAATTTCAATCTTACCATTTTTATTTTGGGTTTGGTGTTGCTTATTTTTCAAACTCTGTCTTCAGAATACAAAAGCCTTTTGATTTACCCTGCATTTTTGAGAGTTCCTCATTGAAGTATGACCAGTCTTCCTGGGGACCTTCGCCCTTCAGACTGTCTCCCAAGGGACACTCTCAACCATGTTCCTAAGCAGGCCAAAGTCTGCCTTTCGGAAGTCCAAGGTGGCAGTTCTGCTGGTTCCTTGTCTTGCTTCTGCAAGTACTGAAAATTCTATGATCTCATGATCACTCTGTCCAAGATGACCTTGAATCTTTACATCCCCCACAAAACCTGCTCTATTAACAAGCAGCAGGTCCAGTAGGGCGCTTTCCCTGGTTGACTTACTCACCAGCTGGGTTAGGAAGTTGTCTTCCACACACTCTGGGAATGTCCAGGATTGTTCCCTCTGTGCTGTGTTATATTTCCAGCAGATGTCTGGGAAGTTGAAGTTCCCCACAAGAACAAGGGCGAGTGATTGTGAGAGCTCTGCCAGTTGCTGATAGAATGTTTCAGTGACTTCTATGTCCTGGTTTTGGGGTTTGTAATAAACTGCCACTGTGATGTCTGCCTTGTTGGCCTTCCCCTTGAGTCTGACCCATAAACACTACACTCTGATTCCCATTATTAAATTCTAGGCATTCAAATCTGTCTATAACATACAGGGCCATGCCACCACCTTTCATCCCTTGTAGCCAATAATTGCAGCACTCCAGTTGTGTAAGCCATCCCACCATGTTTCTCTGCTGGCAACTGTATCATAGTTTTTCTGCTGTACAGTGGCCTCCAGCTCCTCCTGTTTGTTGCCCATACTGCATGCATTTGTGTAGATGCACTTTAGCAGTACTAGTTTTCCTGCCACTTTTATGGGCCCTGAGCTCCAATACCCCCCTGACCATGCTTAGACCCTTCTGTGGTTGCCAGCCTATCATTATCCCTGATGTCATCACCACATGGGTTACCATTCCCCACCTCTACTGAGACAACAGGCCACAAAACCTTGCCAGTGCTTTTACCCACCAGCACTGGTAATCCGCTCCCAGGCTTCTCTTTAGTAATTCTGATTTCATCCCCATCCCCCTTCAAACCCAGTTTAAAGCCCTTTCAGTCAGCCCTGTTAACTCTTGCCCCAGTATTCTTCTTCCCCTTTGGGTAAGGCTTGCTCCATCAGTTGCCATCAGGCCTGGTGTCCTGTAGATCATCCCATGATAAAGGAAACCAAATTTCAGCTGGTTACACCAGCCTCGGACCCAGGAGTTAGTCTGCTGGCTCTTCCTGTTTATCCACCTAAAGTCTCTCTTCATTGCTCTTGGACTACTGGCAGCTACCTCATTGCCACCTACTTGAAATACTACTAACAGATAGTAATCTGAGGGCTGGACCAGGGTAGGGAGATTTTTCTGTGTATCCTTAATCCTGGCCCCAGGGAGACAGATGACGTCTCTGCCTGGGGATGGATCTGGTCTGCAAATGAGGCCTTCTGTTCCCTGCATAAATTACCACAATTACCTTCCTTTTTTTGTTGTTTTGTTGCAGAAATCCTAAGGCGTGGAGGTGGATGTCTGTCTCTGGGCAGCTCACTGCATAGATCTTCATCTCCATCCTCATATACCTGGCCCTCAATTTCCAAAGCCCCATACCTATTTTGTAAGTGCAACTGAGGGTGGCTGGAAGGGGTTTTGCTTGCCCCTTTGAGAAGGGACCTGTCTTCTATCCACATTGTCTCTTAAGTCCCTCTCTTCTGTCTTGTGACAGGTGGAAAGGAGATCATCCACTTCCTGTAGAGCCTCTGCCTGATGCCTATGCCTCAGGGTATGACTCCACCAATCTATTTCGCTTTCATGTTTCTGATGCTTCTAATTCTTTCTACCTCTTCCTTCAGTTTAGCCCCCAGCCTGAGCAGGTAGTTTATTTGATCACACCACACACAGGCAGTGCGTCTGGCTTCCTTCGGGACAAGTGCCAAGCTGAGGCATTTGTTGCAGCCACATACCTGCACAGCCACGTGTTTTTTGCAGGAGCTCAGTCCTCTGACTTTTTACAGTTCCCACACTCCTCTTTGTGGTGCATTTTGCAGGTGCTGGGGCCCTGTTCTTGTCTAGTGCTGGGAGAGGACCCACCACTGCTTCTTCCCTCATGCTCTGCGCATGTGCGCCTGCACACTGAGATTCCTGCCCTTGCATTCACACGCACACGTGCCTAGCACACACTCTGACCCTGCTGCGGCTGTGGCTGCTTTTAAATGTGCCACGGCTCGCACGGTCCACCCCCAGCCACATCAGCCTCTTGGCTCCTTCGTGAGATTCCCGACTCGATTCTGGTCTCTCTGCTCTCCCTCGGCTTCTCCATCTCTGGGAAGCCCCCTCTTCGTCACTATCTAGTTCAAACGTAAAGCTGTGGTACTCACCACCACTGCTGTTGCTCTCCACGTGGTCCACTAAACCAGGTTGCTCAAAGTTCCATCTAGCCTTGCCTTGAGGGATGGGGTATCCACAGCTTCCCTAGGCAACCTTTTCCAGTGTCTCACCACCCTCATAGTGAAAAATGTCTTCCTAGCTTTTGATCTAAATCTCCTCTGTTTCAGTTTAAAACCATTATCCCTTGTAGCTATGCTTACAGACAGATGCAGTGGTAAGTGAGGATGTGGCTGGAATACTGATGGAGTTAACCATTTGATATGTGCAATGACCAGATATTTCCAGAAGGTTGAACAGAGTTAGAAGTTATGCAGAGTAGTTACCTAAATACTGATTAGATGTATTGAAAACCTTTGAGGACCTGGAGCTAAGCACTTAGTCTCTTAATAAAAATGCTGCTCAGTTTCATCTAGCAGCTTATCTCCTGGATGACTAAGGGGACCTCAGGCCAAGTTACAAAGGAGTTTAATGGCCTTGCAAACAAAGTAACTTCTAAGAGAACTTGTGGCCAGCTAGACAGTACCTTTAAATATGCTTGAATGACACTCTTCAGTTTAAAAGATATATATGATAGATAATGAAATGGCTGATAGATCTAAAAAAGCATGAGAGATTTCAAAATAACTTTGTCTGACCCTTTATGGATTTCAAAAGATTTGTGAATTTTTGTTATGAATTTTAATTTCATATATCGCAAGATGTTGTATCTTCTCTATTGCCATTTCAAGCAGAAGGAACATTTTTTAATGCTTTGCTTTGCAGGAGCAATCAGATTTGTAATGAAATTCAGAAAATTATGTTGACTTAGGAGCAGATTTATTTATGTAAGCATTTGTTTCAGGTAAATATACTCTACAGAACTTAGCTGAACTGTGGGTAATGCAATGTGCAGAATGTGAAACCTCAAAATGTTAACTGTCATTGCATAGAAAGTGAGTAGGTGAGAGGACCAAATTCACAGCAATCTCTTTTTTGGCTTTTTCATACTGAGAAAAAAAAAGCCATCTTTATTAAAAATGGGTTGAGAGAAGTTACGTCCAGATTCACTTTACCATTAGACTAGCTGTGATACCAACATTTTTATCTGAATTAACACTGGAAATCACAATGGGATTAAATAGCGCTAACCATTAAGATAGAATTTCTTATATAATTTTTATTCAAAAAAATAAAAGGATAACATCACTTTAACAGTTGCAGTTCTGTATTATGGAAATGAGTTTAATCACATTTCATACTTCAGGGTTCCTTTAATAATCTATAGAGGTCAGGAAGGATTTGCCTTTGATGGACAGTTTGATCTCTGGGACTGGCTTTTTTCCCTGGTTTCCTCTGAGGCACATATCAGCCTTGGCCATGTCTGTGCTCTGAGATGATAGATAGACTCTACCAACTACGAGTACGTGTCAGACATACCTTTCTCCCCTGCTTGAGAAAGGAATTTTCCACTCTTTTAGATTGGCAGGATCCTTTAAGGGACTTATACCTTCTGATGCACAAAGCATGATTGACTTGCTGAGATAACTGGAACATATTGCTTCCTTGCCAAACATCGAATGCTGCCTGCATCTCTCCTGCAATTACATTTCCAGAAATATTTAACCAGACTAGCCCTGGTTTACTCTAGTATCTATTTGGCTAATATATCAATGATGTATTAACTTCCTTTCCAAAATCTAGAAAATAGGTTTATTTTGCCATAGGGTCTTATAGAGTCTCATTTGGACCTAAAACTAAGATACCCTACTATCAGTGAAATGTAGGGGTAGCATTGAAAGGGGCCTGAAGAAGTCATCAAGTTGTATCCATGACAGTCACCTAATTTATTCAGTATTCAGTCATAATATTTTGGGGTTTTCCACTGGGAAAGATGAAAGTTTATAACAGAGACAAATGGTGGGGTATCTGCTGTGATATTAATATATATATTACCCCAGGCAGTACTATAGGCTAGGGGAAGAATGGCTGGAGAGCTGCCTGGCAGAAAAGGATGTTAGGGTGTTGGCCGACTGGCGGCTGAACATGAGCCAACAGTGTGCCCAGGTGGCCAAGAAGGCCAACAGCATCCTGGCCTGTATCAGGAACAGTGTGGTGAGTAGGACATGGGAGGTGATCGTCCCCCTGTACTCGGCACTGGTGAGACCCCACCTCAAGTGCTGTGTCCAGTTTTGGGCCCCCTCCCACAAGAATGACATTGAGGTGCTGGAGCAGATCCAGAGAAGAGCAACAAAGCTGGTGAGGGGTCTGGAGCACAAGCCTTATGAGGAGAGGCTGAGGGAGCTGGGGTTGTTCAGTCTGGGGAAGAGGAGGCTTTGTGGAGACTGTATTGCTCTCTGAGACTCCCTGAAAGGAGGCTGTAGAGAGGTGGGGGTCGGTCTCTTCTCCCCAGTCACAGATGACAGGACAAAGGCTAATGGCTTTAAGTTGCACCAGGGGAGGTTCAGGTTAGATATTAGGAAATATTTCTTTCCTGAAAGGGTATTGGAATGGGCTGCCCAGGGAGGTGGTTGAGGCACCATCCCTGGAGGTATTCAAGAGACAAGTTGACACAGTGCTCAGGGATATGGATTAGTAGTGGATTGGTGTTGTTTTGGGTGTAGTGTGGGGTTTGTGTAGGGTTTTTTGTTCATTTGTGGGGTTTTTCTGTTTGAGGTTTTTGCTGTTGTTGGTGTTTCTTTGGGGGTTTTTTTTGTTTGTTTTTCTTTCATTGGTTGGATTAGATGATCTTAAAAAGTCCCTTCCAACCTAGGTGATTCTGTGATTAACAACACATAACTATACTATACTAACAATATATAACTATACTAATACTCTAAATATACTAATTAATTTTAATGACTGGTGCTACTGGTTTGACTGCTAGATTGAAGCCAAGTCATTTTCTGAATATTTTGCATAGGATATTTCTGGTAGGATCAACTAAGGGATGACTTCTTCACAAAATTATGTGAGTCACATTAGGTTTGTTTATAGATGGCTGACTACCCAGATATTCCCTATTTCACTTGTGTGATTTATCTTTTTTTTTTTTTTTTTTGGTGTTGTATACTCAGCCATGCTGAATTTCAACCTGTTAACTTCAGACCTATTTTTCACAATCACTTCCACTTCTGAATGTGTCTGCCAGAATAATTGGTGCTGTTGGACTGAACTCATCAAGCACTGAGCTTTATGCAAACAAAAGGCATCTTCTCAGGAGCTATCATTTGTTAGTGTATTTGGCAAGTATAGTTACCAGACAATGAATAAAGCCAATCTCCTACTGTGAATAAAGCCAGTCTACAACCAGTTTCTGAAGCACTGTCAGCTAGATTAAAAAAAAAATAAAAATAAGGAGAGACTGGGACAAAATTCAAAATTATTAAGTGCTATTGATTTTACCAAGTTCACCATCATCTGAATAAGTCTATTTTATTTCTAAAATACAAAAATTTCAATGCTTCATTATTATATAGCTGCACCTTTGTTTTCTTTTTTCTTCTTTTTTTTCTTTTTTTCTTTTTATGGTATTGTTAAAATCTAAACACTTAAAAGTAGCTTCCTAGATAATTTCTGACCATAATGATTTGCCTTTTATTTGTGGCACTGCTGCACTGGAGTGTGTGAGGGATATCTCTCTTTCTGCCTTCAACCCCTCATCCCAACTAATGCAAAGTAACCAAAACACAGGCAGGCAGGAATATGTGAGTTTTATGGAACATAATAGTTTATACACATGCAGGCTGCAGAGGTAATGGTGTTATCTGGTTTCATATACAAGTTTGTTAACAACTTAAGAGAAAGGAACTAAACTTCTTTCTGTGGATACACTTCCAAAAAAGCGTGGCCACAAATCCATTTTGTACAGTGCCTGTTCATTTTCATTAGCTTTCAATGGGTTGCTGAAGAAAATCTACCTGGAGAAATATCCAGTTTGAGGATCCAGAACAGACCTGGCACATGTCAACCTATTCTAAACTGCATTGCCCCCGTACAAGAGAAGAAACTGCAAATCTAGGTGCATGGGACGTTTTAGTACAGGTATTCCAAGGGTGAAGAGGCAGCTGACAAAGAGTATTGAGTACCAGAAAACCCACTTTAAGTGTCTTTTAATCCTCCACAAAACTATGCAGTAAATAGAAGAAAATTAGATAATTGTCCGGTCTGTGGCTGCTATTAGCAGCTATTCTCAGAATCAAGATCCTGCTCCACTCAGGTACTATACAAACAAGGAGGAAGTTTCTGAACTAAATTAACTTGCTGTATTTGCTACTTGCAGCCACTTCTGTATGAGTAGATCTTCACTCCTACAGACAGTCCTCTTCCCCCACTCCAAATTTCATACATTCTGTCTCTCCCCTTCTTGTAAATTCAGGGATATGCATGAAAAGTTTTGAAATAGTTGCATTCCCATTGAAATTACCATCCTTTTGTGATTTGAAGTAAAATAAGGCCGTTAGGTTTTTTCTCAGAAACCATGTGAAATGCCCCTTGCAACTAAATCTATTAGAACTTTTGCTGAAGGACTTTCATTTCAACCTTGATTGTTTCTTTGTACAGAGGTGTGCCACCACCTTCCCCTCTCCTTGCAGAAGGAAATATTAAGAGAAATTTTCATGAGCTACATTGGTTTTATATTCATTGCATAAAGTAATTCTTACAAACAATAGTGTCTAGAAGCAATTAAGCCAAAGATATTTCAAGCCAAGCTTTTACCATGCAAATAACAGGAAGGAAGTTAGTATAAAACTTAAACTAAATGGCACAACCTTAAAATGACATGATTTAGTAAGTGGTGAAATCATTTATTTTTTGATAATGAATGATTTGGCATAAACCATGTGAAAATATTTCCATTTATAAATAAGTTAGGAGGAAAATACCTCAACTGGAAGGCTGGCACTATGGGCATCAGTGTAACTTGATATTCCCACGCTCAGTGATTTTCCAGTGGCAGGTCTGTAAGTCTTCATTTGCTTTCTCTTGTTATATCTTAAAGCTATCAGGGTGGGAAAAATACTAACATATAATATTTCACATTGGCTAAATAGCAATAAGTCTCACCCAACAGGAAAAGAAAAATTGCCAGGTAACAATGCTGAGAAAGGATATTTAATTTAGAATACGTTATTTCAGTAGAAAAAAACAATTGTATTTAATGTTTTAAGTTATAGCAGTTACTTATCAGGCTCAGGCACAGACAATCCTCAGTTAAAGAAATCCCTTAAAAGAGAGACAGGAACATTAACATGTAGGTTTCTTTTTAAGGAGGAATTCCTTTTTCTGTATTGTGTCACTCAGTGCTGCATGAGAGACTATCATCCTTATTTTTTTCTGCTCATAAAGTCTCTTTATAATCAAGAATTGCAAACATTAAGTTCTCAGTCTTCCACTGGAACATACTTCACAGCCCACAGATGTGTTACTTGTGTTACTGTGGAAACTTCCAGCATGTGACATCATCAATATTAATCAGTATAATCAGTGTAATACTATTGAAATCAATGCTTGAAATGTCATTTTCAAAGTAAACAGCCTAAAGCAGAGATACAAACTGTTAATGCTGTTAAATAAGTTCTTAGTTTTTCAGAAATCTAAGCATTTTTATGCTATTATCCTAAAAGACACACCCAGCTGCCTGAACCCGATTCATGTAATTGAAAATACTGCTGACGTAACTTATATGTACTCATTTGGGCTTCAAGTTCTATGTCTGGTTTCACCTAGATTATATGCACTTTTTTTTTTTTTGTGGGTGCAGACTATTTCCTGCAATATTGCAAAGAAAAATAGAAATGTGAGGTTTTCGTCATCATAAAGATAATATAGAAGGGTCAGAATAGATTCAGGCTTAGATTGCTTTGCCTCACAAGATTACTTTTAAAACTCTAAGAATGTACTGCTGTTAAATATTAACAAACTGTTTTCAGACTATGCTTCTGCTCCAGCTCAACCCTTTACTCAATTCTAGAGCCAAATATGTATGTTCATGGTTTTTTATATTATCACTGTGATTGTTAAGCCTGCAGATTTCTACAAATGCGAGCAGCACTCATGGACTAAAAAGCCACAAAAAGAAGGTATATAGGCTTCAAGGATTCTTTTCTTCAGAGAGCAAACTGTCAATCGTGGTGAAAGTTTCAGGATTCATAAAACTCTCTTCTGAATTCACACTCCCTCACTGCATGAAACACTGGACAAAGTCATCATAACTAATTACTGAGTACTAAATGAGGCAAATCCTGGCAAAGCTGACATGGCTATGGAGATCATCTGGACCCCAAACAGCTGGTGAATCAAGCAACTGTGCCCAGGATAACCCATCCTGGCAACAAGTGCCTGCATGGGGCAGGCTTGTCTTCTGCAGCCAGGAGCTCTGGCATCAGCTCCCAAGGTCACCAGGGATCTTGCATGAATAAGCTTCCTCTTATCCCATGAATTTCATCCCACCTCTCCCCCCAAATGACTTTTTCTAAGTTATTCAGGAACACAAAAGAATCAATCTGAAAGTGGAAAATACGTACTTTATGGAAAAAAAAAATTCTGAACTCCCACATGCTTTTAAAGTCTTCCACATACACTAATCTCACTATTTCCACTTCTAGGAAAATGCTTTATTTTCTTGAAATGTGAATCACAGTAGTGTTCATAAGGGCAGTAGTGTCAGAGAGAAAGCAGAATTCAAGAAAAATTTATCACCAGCTGATGTTATCTTACCTTGGGAGATTTCCATTGAGCTTCTGGATATTGCAACATCCCTTGGAAAAAGGGAAACACCCATACTTACACATTAAAGAATTAAATAGGAAAACTGAACATGACATTTTGATTTTTAAAAATAATTTTTGTCTGTACCCTAACATGATGACTGTCAAACAAGACCTACTATACACAGTAGCCAGTAGAAATGCAGAAGAGAGAAGACCAGTTTGTGAAGTTTCTGCAGTAGCAAAAACTCTGTCTATAATACATGTGTGGCTGATTGCATACCTTGGAAACTATTGAGGCCAGAGCTTACACAGAGAGAAAAAAAAAAAAAGAAAACTATCCCCATTTGTATCAGTCATTCTAAAAGGGCCAGGAACTGTTCAAGAAAAGATGTAAATCAAGAAAAATAGATTAAAGTAATAATTCAAGACAAAGTGTGGGGACAAGATACAGATCAGTAAAATAAATTTGGCTGCTCTACGGAGGGTTCTGCAAGCAGTTAATCACATAAAAAAAAAAAAAAAACAAACAAAACACAACCCAACCCAAAAATAGCCCCAAAAAACACCGCCAACTGAGATTTCTACTCGCTTTTGATCCGACTCTTTATTTCTATCCAATATGAATGTCTAGAAACAATCCTGACAAGCATGCTGTTGTGGAATTTTACTTTTAATTTCAATTACTGGTACTTCTTTGATAGTTTTGCTCCTGCTCAGGGTTTTCTGTTGGTATTATTTATTCATATAATCTCCTATCAGTCAATAATTGCATCTCTTTGCCAAAGGCCAGCTCTTTTTATAACATTTATGAAAAAGTCGTCCTTTTTTTCCCCACTGTGTATTATGAGTATATACTCATAATACTACATGCTATTGCTCCTGACACCCTCTTTCAGATTGCTTCCTCTTATTTTCTCCCATGTTTTTCTGGAAGGTAGAAACATAAAATGGGCTTTTCAGTACCACATCAATGATTTAGATATTCATTTATTGTCTTGAGTTAATAAAAGATTGGCAGGTGTTTTTTTTCTCAAAGACTTATCATTGTCCCATGAATTAGAGGTAAGTAAATGAAATGGCTGGAACACAGTGGCTGCTTCATACATAGGAAAATTTTCAGGTTACTGCAACCACTTGCTTTACTTGGGATATATGAAGTAAAGCAGCAGCAGGTCATTCCAGTGGATCTGTGGAGGATAGGGTATTTGTTTTCCTTAGTGCACTGTAAATGATTTAGTCTTCTCAGTGGAAGCTTCACTCTCCTCTAGAGCATACATACAGTATGTACTTTTCTGAGAAGCCTAAGTATAATTTATGACCTATGAATTAGTCTTATTACACTCCTATTGAGAAAGATACTTGTGAAAGGACTTAAACAACAAGCTACTACAGCCAATTTCAATTTTTATACTACATATTCCATATTATTCTCATTCTCCTAGTGCAGTGTAGCAGCTTAGAAGTGCTTTTTATTATCCTTGCTGTAAGTTTTCTGAGAACATGTGACTCAGCTCTTTTTATATCCACTACAATCTGGTAAAATAGGATCGTGACATAGCTGGGAAGAATGGGTGGAAGAAAACCACTCATAGATAATAATATTTCTTCATTAATGTGGCAGCTTACCAAATATCATACAGTAGTGTTGTTAGAATTAAGAAGTGTTGGGTGGAGAGAATCTCAGAGCTTTTGCAATTTCTTTGAGAGTCAGTCTTTAAGATTTTTAAATAAAATTGTCTGAATTTCTGATTTGCAAACTCTAGCCTTACAGTCTGAATTCCAACTTTCCTCTATTTCACCTTCCACTACTTTTTTCCTGACTATCCATGCAGAAGTGAATGGAATCTATTATCTCTTTCAGTCCTTGGGACCTGGTGTTCAACAGTAACTGTGCTGATATCCCCAGCTTTCCCCACACACTCAACAAGAGTTCCCAAAATTATCAGCTGAAAAATACCCTAACCTAGACAAGCAGTGGTCTATTTTATGAATAAGCACAACTCTAATGTCTTGCTGCAGTTCTGTTGTTTATTTACACCAACAAGAATGTTGTAATAGCACTTGTTTCTTTCCAGATTGTAGATAATACATGAAAAATTGAAATTGTAGTGGGATATGATATTGTCACAGAAGGAGTTAGCTTTTTTCTGTCACTGTGATCCAGTACTCAGAAAAAAGAATAGTTTTACATAAAAGATTGTGTTTCCCCTTGACATGGGTGTTATTGATCCAAACGTTTACACTACTGTTAAGAGAGTGACCCCAGCTGGAATACTTTAGCACGTCTCCTGATGCTTTGATATGACAAATACTGACTTTCTAAATAAATATTGCTTCAGGAAATCTTTCTCCTTACCTCCTTCCTTCAATATTTCCAGGACTGATTTTCTTTTTATAAAGTATTTACTCAAAAATGAAGTGAAAGCAGTTGTGGTTAGTGCATGAAGTAAAATCGCAAATGACTTATTATAAGCCAAAACCAAGAAACTTGGCAATTGATCCTTTTATTAATGCATCAGTCCCACAAATTAACTCTTACTGCAAAAGCCACATATGTGTTATTGTTTTTCCTTGGAAAAGGAAGTTTCCACAGAATTATTCCTTACTTAATCCTTAAACATGTAATATGACCCCAACCATGGTTTCTTTCCCCCCAACTTAATAACTGTTCCAGACATTGTTTTACTAAATGTCTCAAATTAAACATTCTCTGTCAATTACAGAAGATAGAGATCTGCTAAGATAATGAGGGCTACTACAATGCCTGCTTTAATTGCTACATTATAATCTCCAGACCTGAAAAACTCCAGAGACCTTTAATACATAAAACGCCTTTCAGCTATTCAGGTGTGGAATTCATTACAAGTTGTTTCCCTCCCCCCCAACCCCATTTCATACTCGCTTTCCTCTCTTTTTAAAGGGGGAGAAGTCCTAAATGCCTTGGAATTGTGCCAACACCTTGGGGTTTTGCAGAAAGTTGAAATATCATTTAAAGTTTAGGCACAATGCTGCTTTGAAAGCTCTGCACAACAGAGGAAAAAGCAGGAAAGCATGACCAGAAGGACTGTTCAAAAAACAGTAACAAAAAGGTGACGTTGTTGTAAATGTAGCACTGCCATATTTTTATTTTAAGAGAAACAATGAGCTTCATAATTATATTTGGTATCTCCCTGTAAGGACAACTGAGTAGAAGACACACAGCAAATAGGTGGTGGTGGGGTTTCCTTTTTTTTTTCTTTTTTTCCATAGCAAAGCAGAAACACGCTGGACAAGAAAACAGTTCTTTGAATAGACTTTTTTTCCTGAAAGGCAAACATCTGTAGCAGTTTAGAGTCAGTGAGTGGTTCAGTTATTCCAGCAGTTAACTGAACTGTTTGTTCTTGTATCAAAGCGTTTATTGCTATAAGACATTCAGAATGTCTGTAGAAAACCTGAAATAATGTAGAGTTATCATATGCAAATCTCAGTTTATGCTGAGGTCATATTAAGCAGAGATGATAAGGGGACTATAAAAGGAAAGTGATAAAGTTACTTTTCTTTAGTTTCACTGAAAGGTGGTTATAGCTGTTGTGAATTACACTGACTGCAGCAATCAGGTAGGACAAGTCTAATCTGTCCTTAATCGACCCTTTCCATGCACACTTCTCAGGCTTGATACTATAGGAACTCATTTAGAATGCGAGTATTTAAAGATAATTTTCTGGTTACTTTTTGGCTGTTATGTTAGGAAAACATAGAAGGAAAAGAACAAAAGTTGAGTTTTTAACCTAGATCAACACTGTAATAATTATTCTATGAAATCATACTGTAGAATAGAAGAGTAGTATAGAAGCCATCATCTAAAGAAACACACAACACTATATGTCCCCAGTGATGGAAGTGTTCATTATTCCTCTATGTCTGCAGCACCTATGTATGACATCACACAACTGCTCTATGGCTTCTCCTAAAAAAACCTCGTCCTGTGTTGCAGCAGGACACTTCTGTACAATGACCAGGGAGACTCTGTAATTATGCCACTCTTATGATTAATTGAGCTTCACTGTTTGGTTTTGGATTTTTTTTTTACCAGTTTCTTTAATTAGAAAACATTTGAATGAGGAAAATCTATGGAGATTTCACATATAATTCACATGAAAATATTGTGAAACGGCAGTTCAAAGGATTTACCTGTGGGTAACCAAATAATCTTTGTAATTGGACTTAATAAAGCAAACAGAAAAAATAATGTCAAGTATGCAAACACTCATCACTCATGTTCTTTCACCTCTAGTGAGATAAAGGGTCAATGAACAGTCTTTTAAGGTTTTCTCTTAGTCTCATACTTGGCATTATGAGGTGGGTGTTTCCTTAATCCAACACTTTAAAGGGACTTTCTATAATACGTAACCAGTGCCAAATCCATCAGCCCCTTCCCAGGCAAAACTATTACATCAGTCTGAATTATGTTTAAATAAAGACTTCAGGATCTGGCCTCCTTCCATTGCAGAGTCTAATAGAGTCATTCAGTCAACCTATCTGTTGAACCTACTACAAGATCTTTTTGTGAAAAGTTGTCCCTGGTACTTTAAAAACTGTAAAGAAGCAGATATTACATTTCAAATGGTCCAGGATAGAAGACAAAAGAAACATTTGACTAATTTAAAAGAGCTAAGTTAGCTACCAATGAAATATGCATTAATTTTAAAACTAAGAAAGTCCTTAATTATCAGATTTTGATCCAGTACTTAATATATTACTGACTTCAGGACATGGATTTTACTTTACCAGTTTTTGGGTGGTGCCAAAGGTCACTTTGATTTTGGGCAATGCATTTTTCAAAGATTTACCAAGGATATGACAGCTGAAGAAGAAGTAACATTCAATAGGTTCCTGCACAACCCAGCTTCTCTGGATTGATGAGAAAATAACGGACCACAGGAGTAACCCAAAATATGTATCTTATTTGTAACCATAAAATAGACCTGTAGTTTGGTCTATCACACATGTCAGATTCAAGTGACTTACAGATGCTAGCTATCCCTGTGTCATGCATCACCAGGATCCTCCTGTGAATGCTGTCAGTTCCACAGTAGGGCACAAGACCACTTCAAATTCATACTAGTTGGTGCAGACCACGTGTGGGTGCACAAGGAGACCAAACATAGGGGCAGGTCTTAGTTTCCTTAATTGTTTTTTTCCCATATTTATTCAGGACCATACAGTAGTGTCAGGCTGAATCTATATAGTCTATGTTACATGGAAGTTTAGGTGAGTTGTGGATCACATTCGTGGTTCAAGCTTCTGCTTGAAATAAAAACTACTAGGCCATGCCATGTAGCCCTCAAGCTTTCACATTTTTTCCATACATATTTCATGCATGCACCAAGGCTTTTCATGATTTTTACTTCTGTCTGTGTGCAGATGAGTTTCTATGACTGAGCTCTACATCCAGCTAAAGTGCACAGTAATGAAATTGTGCACCATGAATCATCATTAGCTTGCTCAAGGCAGAAATTTCTATAGCATAATTTAGCAGTTTCCTGAATCTCTCAAGCATTGAATCTAAGGACTTCTTGACTACATTTGTTCTTCATCTCATGTGAGTATGTTAAATATGCATTATTTGCATATTGCATAACATACAGCTACTTGTGGGTCCTCTTACTTTCAGTAAGCACCAAGGTAAATCTTTGAAGGCAAAAATCCTGGATTTCCTGGTGATTTCCTTGACCACACAAAGAGGATTTAAACTAAGTAATGGGAACTACTACTTTTTTATTCAGGTTTTATTCAGGAAGTGTATTTATTTATAACAGGGAGTGTGGGTTTGATGAATGGACAATTAAGTGGATTAAAAGCTGGCTAAAAGATAGGACCCAGAGGGTTGTGATTAGGTGTGGACAGAATCCATCTGGAAGTCTATAACAAGTGGTGTTTCCCAGGGGTCAGTACTGGGTCCAGTCCTCTTCAATATATTCATCAATCACCTGGAGGAAGGGATGGAATGTGCCCTCAGCAAGTTTGCTGATGACACAAAAAAAGGAGGGGTGGCTGACACCCCAGAAGGCTGTGCTGCCATCCAGCAAGACCTGGACAGGCTGGAGAGATGGGCCGAGAGAAACCTAATGAAATTTAACATGGGCAAGTGCAGGGTGCTGCATCAGGGGAGAAATAACCCCCTGCACCAGTCCAGGTGAGGGAGCTGACCTCTTCAGAGCTGAGCTGCTCTGAAGAGAAAGACCTGTGAATTCTTGTGGACAACAGGATGGCCATGAGCCAGCAATGTGCCCTTGATGGCCAAGAAGATGGCTGGAGAGCTGCCTGGCAGAAAAGGACCTGGGGGTGTTGGTCGACTGTCGGCTGAACATGAGCCAGCAGTGTGCCCAGGTGGCCAAGAAAGCCAACAGCATCCTGGCCTGTATCAGGAACAGCGTGGCGAGTAGGGCCCGAGAGGTGATTGTCCCCCTGTACTCGGCA